>JAQGBD010000701.1:0-24881 GCA_034698165.1 Punctoribates punctum | reverse complement strand
CTCAAATAATTAATTTCTATATAACTGACAATCAGTTTGATTATTAATCTTCTGATACAGTGATGAACAGCTCTATTGGTTTCAGTCTACCATTTAAAGGATATTCGTTTGGATTTAATGTAAACCAAGTTCAGATATCTGTGACCACCACTGCTTCTGATAAGATTATCGAAAGAAGTGCTCAAATCACCAAAACTTATCAGAAAAGAGTGTTTGCATTCCTTCAAAAGAAGTGCCAATTGATCCCAAACTCATGACTTGAATCGGAGCTCTTTTATGTCGATATAAAAGACAATTTGAGTGAAATTACTTCTATTATTAAATTTGATTTCATTATCATTGGATGCTTTCTGTTAAGTGATTTGTCGAAGAAATTTGTGGAATCGATGGCATCATTCAAAATATTTTCGTTATTAACTTTCATATACTTTCTCTCCATTTCTTTTGGTTTGTCATCGATTTTGATGAAAGGCTAGAATTAATTGATTTATTCCAAAGAGAGGACCGAAGCGTCGACCGAAGAATCTGGTTATGTGACGGTCAGAGCCGACGCTCATATGTTTTGGTGGCTTTTAAAGGCCAATACTTCAGATAACCATTTGAGAGACTATCGCTCCTATCCCTTGATTATATGGTTGCAGGGTATGTCCCCTTTATCATCCCTTTTTATAATTTCATTTATTTTTTAAAATTTTATTGAGTTTTCATTAATTTTTGAATAGTTTTTATTAAAGTGAATTATGAGTTATAAAAGGCATAAAAATAAGTTCAAACTGATTAATATAATCTTTGATTGGATGCAAACAAACTTTACTTAATTTATTTGAAGTATAACTCGAGATAACTTTATTAATAAGTTATTCGATTATAAGGTGGTCCGGGTGCAAGTTCAACTGGATTTGGAAACTTTCAAGAAATTGGTCCCTTAGATGTTAATCTGAAAGAAAGAAATACGTCCTGGATTAAATATGCAAATCTACTTTTTATCGATAACCCGGTGGGAACCGGATATAGTTATGTGACAAATGACTCGGCTTATGCCAAGACAAATCAACAAATAGCAAAGGACCTAGTTGTTCTTCTGAAAAATTTTCTGCAAAAATTACCAGAATTTCAGGTGTTATATAATTTTCCATTATTGACCATGCTAATTGATGATACACTTGCAGTCGATTCCATTGTTTATATTTTGCGAGTCATATGGGGGTAAAATGACGACTGGCTTTGCGGTCGAACTCTACCAATCCATTCAGAACCACGAAATTCAATGCAATTTCAAAGGCGTTGCTCTTGGTGATTCTTGGATCTCTCCCATCGATTCAGTGGCCTCTTGGGGACAATATTTGTATTCATTGGTATTTTCCTAAAAACTTATTATTTTTAAACAATTAATAAGTTTATCAAAATTAAGTCTTTCATTGACGCCAACGAAAAACAAAAAATTGAAGTAAAAGTCCAACAAATCCGAGACGCACTCAAAAGGGGAGACTATGAGGGGGCCACCAATCTGTGGTCGGCCACCGAGAATATGGTCGAGACTTTGACCGATGGCGTCAACTTCTATAATGTTCTTCAAAGCAATTCTGATGAGTCAAAGAAATCAGAATATTATTCAAATATAATTGGAAGTGAACTCATGGCACCCGCCCTTAGACAGCGAGTAACACGTAAACTAGCTCATTTGCACCAAAACGATCTTTATTCCTTGATGAATGGCGTTATCAAGGCTAAACTCAAGTAAGTTTGATTCTTGAAAATAAGATATATGTATAGAAAATATTTCAAACGAAATAGGATTCCGTCTAACGTTGTTTGGAGCGGACAGTCCTCTGAAGTATTCGCACACTTGCAGAAAGATTTTATGCTTCCAGTGGTGGACCAAATCGATTATTTGCTGAATAATACTCAGTTGAATGTAGTCGTATATACGGGTCAATTAGATTTGATCGTTGACACAATTGGAACCTTGAATTGGATCACTTCTCTCAAGTGGTCCGGACTCAAAGATTTCCAAAAATCATCCAAAAATGTGATAACCGATGAGTCCGGAGGAGCGACCGCTTTCTGGAAGTCATATAAAAACTTTTCTCTGTATTGGATTTTGAAAGCGGGACATATGGTTCCCTCCGATGCCGGCAATACAGCCATCAAAATGATGAGGAATATTGTGGACCCACATAAGGGACCCATTCATTAGAAACCAAATATTTATATTACTTAAACTTATTTATATTTTTAGTCGTTTTTATTATTTATCTAAAATTCCAAACAAATGATTGTTTGAATAAATATAAAAATAGGGAAAAATATCTCTATATTTGACGTGTTTTGGAAAAATTCTTATAATTCAATGAGAATATCAACTGATAATCAAAATAAAAATTTTCCAAATCAGTGAACCCTTTCCTGTGGGTAACAAACAATAGTCTACAAGGATTTGACTAATACTAAGAATGGAAGAATCATTGAATGGAAGAAATATACTCTTGTTTACAATAATCCTTATATGAATTGATTAATTAACTACTGGTAAATATTTTCGAGTTGTATCTGACGGTTGTAATAATTTGAAGGACAGTTACTTTTAAGGAATTCATGCGAATAGGAATGGGATAGGAATGAGATTTTATCAAATAGTTTATCATATAATCGAGTTTTCATTATTTGAGTGCAATTCTCGACTAATCAGTTGTTTAGACCCAAAGTGAATGTGTTTTCGACAGACTTTTACCGCATTTTTATTGGTCTGAAACAGAGATAATAGTTTGGGAAACAGTGTTTGCTCTGACTCTCAGCTCTACTTATTTCTAACGAATACCAAAAAAGTGATTCAAAATAAGTGTGAAATCATTTCATTTCGTTTGATATTTGGTGTCAGCACTCAGTTGTCAGTTATTCTTAGCCTAACTCTCAGTCAAATTGTATTTCAAAGAATTTGAGTCCAAAGTAAACAAAAAAATGTCTGAACACAGATTTGGTATTTTCTATGTCATCACACGAATCGTTTTGGCGGTTCTGACCGCTATTGCCGTCGTGGGTATAATAGTTGGTTTGATCAACTACTTGAACCACCACCACCGCGATAATGTTGGTTATATAATTTGGGCGGTGGTCGCCCTGTGTGTGGCTATTACTGGATTCTGGGGCGCCTGGAAGGAGCACTTCATGTCGTGTATGATCTTCGGTATCGTCGAACTCATACTAGTGTTGGCCGGAATCAGTATCGCCGATATGGAGATCTACACCCAAGTGGCCCAAGTATTTGCCATAGTTTGTGCCTTCCTATTCTCCTGGATGCTTTACGTGGGCGGTAGGGCTGACTATTCTCTCCCGTGTCATCTCTAATTGATTTTAATTAAATTAATAATTTATTTGACGAATGCCTCCAATAATAGTATTATTGACATTAATCTCAATTTTCTACTCATTTAATCAAATGATAACTTTTGGCCAAAAATTAAATATCAAACAAACGCTTTAATTAATTTTATTATCGAATATATTAAATACTGTAAATCTATATATTCTATGACTTATATATCTATGACTTCATTACTCAATTATTTTTTGAATTTTCAATTTTAATCAAATGTTTGATAAATACATTGAAAGGAAAAAACTTGAATAAAATTTGTTTTGACATAAGATGATTGTCAACTGAATCAGATATATGTGCTTGTTCATTCGTTCATTCGTTCATTGGCTCTGTTGACTTATTTATTATTATTAAAATTAAAAACAAGTTTATTATTGAAAAACAACTTTCAAACCTCTTAAGTGTTTGTGGTTTGGCATAAATCAAATGATTTTATCTCAAAATACTTGAGGTTTGAATCCAATGAAATGAGTTGAATATCATATGAGCATAAATGAGCATGGTACTTGTGCTCGTTCTGGTGATAGTGGTGGCCTTTATTCTGCTCATTGAGTGGAATAAGAAAGTAGTTCAAGAATATTATCATTTCGTAAGTTTAGAAGTAAAGGGATTATCGCTTTGAAAGAGATGTCGAAATACGTCAAAAAGAAGATAAGGTAACGCATAGCTATACCTAAATCATGTAGATATACCTAGATCATATTTCCAATACAAATCATACAAATTGCTTCACCACTAAAAGTAATTAATTAATTAATAAATTTATTGAATATTTGTGTAAAAATCAATTTCAATAAATCACAACAAATGTGTCTAGGTCATCATCTGGGTTGAGATAAGCGCTTTTATCGGAATATAAATATCAGAATAAACGGGGGGAAGGAGGAGAAAACGGGGGGAAGGAGGAGAAAACGGGGGGAAGGAGGAGAGAGAGAGAAGAAGAGAGAGAGGAGAGAGAGAGAAGAAGAGAGAGAGGAGAGAGAGAGAAGGAGAGAGAGAGAAGGAGAGAGAGAGAAGGAGAGAGAGATTCGTGAGATGAATGAAAAATAAGGGAAAGAGTAGAGACATCTCTCGTCGCAAAAGTTATCTCTCATTCAGTTGTTGTTTACATAAATTCTTGAAAACCAAAACTGTGACCAAAATATTGTTTGCTTTTAATTAAATTAATTATTGTTTACACAAAACGATAATTAAATAATTAAATTACTTTTATATAAAATCAGTTTTTATCGCAATTACGACAAAATGTTATCACATTTTAGATCAAATGGATTAATGAAAATATCGTTAATTAATTGCATTAAATCCAATCGTTTTTTGAGTAATAATAATAATAACGAGAAAATTGAGACAAATGTCAATAAAAAGAAGTCAAAGATATCTCAAAAGATATCAGAAATTGAGGACCGGTTGAAGGCTAACCCCAACAGTCCTTTGGGACGACTCGACAGGACCCCCAAAGGATCTCCCAATCAAGAGATTAATCTGACGAAGAATACCAACTCAGGAGTGGATCCGTTCGCTCCCTTTGAGAACCACTGCAATCCCGTTACCGGCGAAAAGGGAGGACCCACTGGACCAGAACCCACTCGTTTTGGTGATTGGGAACGAAAGGGTCGCGTCTCTGACTTCTGACCCATTTTTTGTAAAAATTTGTCAAATTTTAGGACTTTATTGAAATTAATATTTTCTGTAAAAAATAAGTGAAATGTTTTGAAAAGCGTTTTGATCTCTGAATCGGAAAAATAACTATTTTATGAATAAATGAGAGAAGAATTGCTCACAAAATGAGTTTTATTTTTAAAAAATCGGTACAATATTTGTCTTAATAACTAATAATTTGTTTGAATGACAATTGGAATGCATAGTGAGATATACGGTATATAATAGTCTTATGATTTATATAAGTTTTGTTTCAATAGATTTTCGATAAGTAATTACATTTTGTTCTATCGATCTCTCAGTTGTTTTGAGTTTTGTCGTCGACTTTAATCTGTTTTCGATCTCTTCTTTTGGAACAGAATTCAAGTCATTAATTGAAAGATATTTTACACAAATTTAATTAATTGACTAAATTTTGCGTTCAATTCGTGAAATTAAAGGAGTTTTTGGATATCGATTGACAATCGTTTGAAACTAATGTCGAAAATTAGTTTAATTTCTATAATTTTATCCAATAATTCAAAATTAATTATAGATTTGTGAGCGTTTGTTATGCATAAGTTTGCACCAAATTATTAAATAATTTAAACATTTTTCTAATTAAATCATTTTGTTATAAAAAGGCACAGTTTTTGACCCAAGTTTGGACTCAAACAACAAATTCTTAGACATTTGTTTTAATTGAAGTCCACTCGTGATTCAAATTTTCTTAATTTTTAGTCTTTTTTAATGAGAATTTCAATAATTAAACTTTAAAAACAGGAATTTCATAATTATTTCTCAATTTTTTTAACGAATTAATAAATTCTCAAAAATGCAAACTTCGAGTTCAGTCGAAGATCACTGAAATCATCGACTTTTTCGGTAAAGAATTCAATTGTTTTCTTGAAATTGTGTTAAAACTATTAAAATTCGTGAAGTTTTCCGTTTATTTATATCAGAGGTTCGTTTTGAGGGCTATTTTTCGCTGATTTTTATCGTAAGATTTCATTTGAAGAGTTGGTCTCAAAAGTGAAGTAAAAACAAATCGTTTTGTATAATACAGTTGTGATCATTAGTAGTATTAAATTTTGAAAAAAAAGAACCGGATTAGAGTCGAAAATGAACAGAATATATAAAAATAAATGACTTTCGACATAATGTAAGCTATGATTGAATTATTAAATTTGTTAAATATATTCGTTTACTTTAATTATATTTAAAACTTAATTCAATTGATATTTAATGCGGTTTTCATTATAAATAAGAAACTTTTCTCCAAAAAACGAATGTCTATTAAATGAATGCAAAAGTTGTTTGAATTATTGAATTAACTTTTGTTGTATCGCTTGTGGTAATGGAATGCGTGCTTAAAATGCACGTACGGATTGCCGATCACTTCAGATCACTTCAGACACTTCTGACACTTCAGATCAAATTGTCTTTTGTGCACTTTTTGCTTCAATTCTGGTCTGAATATTATTCTGTTCGCATTGAGTCGAAAAGTGCTGAAAACTGCGCTCAAGGATTGCATTTAAACACAATTTTCCTCAATTTGTTGGTATTTTCTTTGAGTTTATGATAAAAACAATAAAAGTATGGAAAGAGTGATATCACACATCAGTAAAACGACTGCTTGTAATACTTGGAGATCGGGACTGAATCACAACTTTGTGCCCATTTTTCGTCACATGTCCGTCACTTTCCACTATTATAGCCGTTGACTGCAATTGGTTACCATTGGGGTCGTCTTCACCGGACTTCTGTCGCTTTTTACGTTCGACGTAATCCCTCCAACATTGCTGGATGATTGTCGAGCAATACACCTCTCTCTGGCGCCATAGAGTGCTACTAATGTGCTCGAACTCACCCAATTTGGCCGGTGCCACTTCGGCCAATTCGGCGGTCTCTTCGATCACATGTCCTTTTCTGGCGAAGAAGTCTTTTGTGAGCGCATCCAAAATGTCGACACAATAACACATATCTCCGACACAAATGGGAATATCCATTGATATTAATTTGAATTTATTGGGTTTTGGTATCTGAAGGGGTTCTTCCAGTGAGTGCACGAAGTCAGGCAACGCATGGAAAGGAATGAATTGCGTTCCCTTGGGGTCGAACTTCTGCCATATCTCATAATACATATCGTAGTCATCATCGGTAAGGCCTTCGTGAACGTCTTCAGTGGCCTGACTGTAGTTTTCTAATATGACTGCGATATACATATTTATTATTATAAGGAATCCTATAATCAAATACGAGACGAGGTATGCGATGGCAATCCCCCGGTTCCCACAGTTGCCCTCGAATTCACTCGAAGGCAGTTCACAGTCAGACTCATCCATTATAGCTTCTAAGACACCGTCCCAACCGGCACTCGTCGACATCTGGAACAAGAGTATCAGGGATTTGAAGAATGTCCCGAAATTGAAGGTCTCGTCGATTCCTCCCCTCTGTTTGACATTCATGAAGAAAGACATTCCAAAGATGGCATAAATGAACATGACCAAAAATAACAACAGACAAATATTGAAGAGCGCCGGCAAAGACATGGCTAAGGCGAATAGGAGAGTGCGGATACCCCTTGCTCCTTTCACTAGACGCAGAACTCGACCCACTTTTACGACTCTGACCACACGTAAGAGAGTCGGAGACACCAAATATTTTGCGATCAGATCTTTGAGAAGAACACCTGAAGAATGAAAATATTGGGTTTAATACATGAGTTGAGACAAAGTGAAGAGATTTGCCTAAAATGGAGAGAATGACGACCACGAAGTCGAACACATTCCAGGGCTCTTTGAAGTAATACCATCGAAGAGCGAATATTTTGAGCAGACATTCAGCCGTGAAGACAGCGATGAAGAACAAGTTGAGTCGTTCGAGTACTAGGCTATAGGTCGGCGTTTCCTTATACTGATCCATTGCCATAATAGTCATATTGAGGGCAATGAAGAGCATAATAATCATATCGAACTTCTTATTAGTGGTGACGTCAAAGATTATTGCTTGAAGTTTGAACTAAACCACAAAAGATCAAAGAAGTTACCCTCACAACAGACAACCAATTGTTTATACTTACGCGGGGTCTGGGAATAGCTTTGGCCGGTTTCTTGGAACCCATTTTCTTCATAGCGTTGTAGTATTTCTTTTGGTCCTCAGTCATAAACATTTCGAGAGAACCGCCCGCTTTCTTCTTCTGCTCATTGAAGTTATCGATAATCACTCCGATGAACAGATTTAGGGTAAAAAACGAGCCAAAGATAATGAAGAATACAAAATACAAATACATATACAAATTGACTTCTTTTTCCGGCTGATCAAACTCTTTCTGCTGCGAATCAATTGCATTGTCCATAATCGGGAGCCACCCCTTGAAAGTAGCCTTTTTTTGAAGAAAAACACAATTGGGTTGAAATCAAATCGATTGGGGAAAGAGTATAGTTTGCTCACCACTTGGAACAGTGCTAAGTATGCGTTGAGGACATTGTCGAAATTGATTTGGGGGTTGAACCAAATGGTGTTGTTGGTGGTGTCGCATGCTAACTTGTTTGGGATGTACGTCGAGTTGAACTTGATTTTAGTTGTCTTATCGATGCACTGATAGAACTTCCCGAGGAATAACTGGACGCCCATAATCGAAAAGATCAGCCAAAAGATAAGACAAACCAGAAGTACATTGAAAATGGCCGGAATCGCCTGAATTAGAGCATTGACCACAACCTTTGACAACAGATCATTAGTCAGAATCTCTTTGAAACCATAAATTGGTGTATATTGAAAGCTTTGTATCCGGGTCAATTTAACTGATTATATTTAGAGTTTAGAGTAATTTAGACATCAATATTATGACCTAGATCAGTTGGGCGTGAAAACAATGTCAACCGAAGCATTCAAATTGTGGAATACATGAAAAGCAATATTAGGCTGAATGGGAATACATCGAAACGACGAAGACATGCACTTTCTCTGTACTTACAATTGATTACCATTTGAACCATCGATTGAGACATTCATAAAACTTACCCAAAGTTTTATAATTAAATAAAACCTCAAATTTGAATGAAAATCAAAATTTGTTTTGAGAGTGAATCCCATCAATAGATGAGTTAGAGATCAGGCAAAGAGTAAACGAGATAACTGTGGCCCAGTCTTACCCGCATTCCTTGGAAACGAGACAACGCTCTTAAAGGTCTGAGGGCTCGAAGTGTTCTCATAGTCTTGAAGGCTTGGATTTTGCCGGCGCCGAACCACGTGGCCACTAAATTGATTACTGACACCTATGGTTCGGGTCGGAAACAAATTGCGAAACTAATTAAACCCTGGAATACATACCTCTAAACAATTGTTATAATTAACTCTTATTCTAATCAGATTTCGATGAATGGAGTCAATTGTGGAGTCAATTGTGAAGCCAATACTCACCACAAATGCAATATCTCTCAGATTATCTACTTTTCTATCGACAGCTTTGCGAACAACAGTTAAGACAAATGCAATACAAACGCACAAAACATTTCATACAATCGACTATTTTGACACAAATACAGCCAAACAGAAGACAATCGAAACTATTTCTTACGACACAATCAAAGCTTTTACTAAAGGGACAGACATATTGTTAATCGATTCTAAACCAGTGATCAGAGATCTTAGTTTCAGATTTGTTTAGAATGGGTTTAGGCTTTTGTTTGTCAAACGTTTTGTTTCTTCACTTACTCTCATGCCTTCCAAGCGGGACATCGCCCGCAACGGTCGGAGTGCTCGTAATGTTCTCATGGTTTTGAAGGCAGGTATTTTTCCTAAACCTGCTAGGCCAACTCCCAAGTTAAATAAGGACACCTATGAGTGCAGCCAATGTTCAATCGCTGTTAATATAAGAGCCGCACCTCTTTCGAGAATCGGTGCGTTCGGTACAACATATCGAATGATTGACTAATTTTCTAAATTTATTTCAACACTCAATCTTCAAACCCATCTTCTATTCTAAGACTAATTCACATTTCATTCATTCATCGTTAGAATCACACAATTGTTTAAATCATTTTTGATATGAAAATATCAAAATTTGTGATCAATTAAAATGAATTGAAAATAAGAGCGGATAAGTCTTACCATAACGATAGTGAAGTCGAGCCAACACCAGGCGTTTGTGAAGTATTTGGCAAAACCGAAGGCAACCCATTTGAGAAGCATTTCGAACAAAAAGATGACAGTAAAGAACTTATCCATATATCCCAAGTACTCCATAAATATCTCTTCCTTTTTAAGGTTCACGTCTTCTAAAGCCTGAATTGACCCAAAAATTAGGAAACATTCGGATCCAATGAGTGACAAATGAAAGACATACCAAAGCCATACTACTTATGAGGATCAATGTTATCACTAATGTCTCAAAATATTTGTGTTCTACTAATTGATAACATCTTAGTCTTATTTCTTTCCACTTTAGCCAAAATGGTGTCTCTTCGAGACATGAGGGACAGTATCTGTAGAGGTATTCGGGGTAACACTCCGACGGATATTCACTAATGATGACATCGGCGGTGGCGGTCTCTAACTTGTCTGCGTTCACATTCTCTGCCATTCCGTTCAAATCTCCGTTTTTGT
The DNA here is from genome assembly GCA_034698165.1 of Punctoribates punctum. Taxonomy (NCBI): domain Eukaryota; kingdom Metazoa; phylum Arthropoda; class Arachnida; order Sarcoptiformes; family Punctoribatidae; genus Punctoribates; species Punctoribates punctum. Next base: position 14,254 of record JAQGBD010000701.1, on the reverse strand, counting down.
TGAGCTCCTCTTTGGAGCCCATCAGGTCTTCGCTATCCTTCTTGTCTTCGTCGAGTGATGAACGACTGGACGGCTTTTTTAGGCTATTGAAAGATTTGTTGCTCAGGTTATCGTCATCTTTGGTCAGTCCTTTTTCTGCGTTTAGCATAAGTTTCTCCATTTGTGCGTCTTTTAAAGCATTTCCTAATTTTACTGAATTTAAGACATTCCGAGCGCTGTTCTGAAACTTGAGTTTTCCGCCCTGAATAGCAATTTCAAGGCCGTCGCCCACCACCACTTCAAGGTCTGTGTGATCTTTAGGACTTAACTTCTTGTCCCTCATAGTGACCTGTCCGTCCATTAGGACAATCTCTCCGCCGGTCATTTCGTCCATTTCTTCTCTTATGTCTGCCGTTTGGTCTCCGATTTGGTTTCGAGTTTTTGATCGAATTATCTGTTAATCGAAATTTCATAAATTTTGCGGTAATTGTGATAATGAAAAGAAGTTTACTTTTAAAGCGCGAAGTGTTTTGTTTTTAACCCATTTGCTTCCTCTGGCAAACCTGTCGAACGCTTCCTGCAGTTTCTTAGTGTCCGCGCTGTCGGATGTCGGCGCCGACAGATTGGACGCACCGAATGAGGAGAGCAACAGCGCTAAGAATAAGTTCAACACAACTAAATTGCCGATCACTACAGTGGCCAAAAAGAAGGGCACACAGGGTGGGCCGGATACACGCATACAGTCCCACATGGATTCAATCCATTCGCCGCACAAAACTCGAAATACTATCATAAAGGAGTGCATAAAATCGACGAAATTCCACCTTGGTATTTCTCCCTCTTCAAAGCTATTAATTGAAAATAAATTTAGATTATAGTATATAGGGGTGGGGTTGGGGTGAAGTATATACTTTTCAACAATGTAGTTTTTGCCAAACAACTGCATTCCCATTACAGCGAATATGAATATAATGATCGCCAACACAAACGTTAGGTTTCCTAAGTCTCCGACGGCTTTACCCATAATGGAAATGAGGAGATTGAGTGTTGGCCACGACTTCGCTAATTTGAATACTCGGAGCTATAAATCATTTGCCAATATTAACACATTTGCCGAACAACAATACGACGAATACTCACTAATCGAAAGGACCGGAGTACTGATAAACCTGAGACTGAGGCTAACCCCAGTTCTAAAAGGGACAGAACCACTATAACGAAGTCGAATATATTCCAACCCTCTCTGAAGTAAAACTTTGGACTCAATGCAATCAATTTCATCGCCGCCTCGATAGCGAACGTCGCCGTAAAGAACTGCCATATAAAACAATTTTATCAAACACCAAGGTTAATCAATTATCTGATTTGGATTTTTTAAATCTTGGGAATAGAGAATCGATAACTGATCTTGTTGAAAGTGGGCAACAAAATAGAAAACAGAGGAAAGTAAAATAGATCGATAAATATCTGGTGAAGCAAAATGAATAAAACAAATAAGCAAGGCAATGGGCAATAGACATTAGGCATTGGGCGCTAAGCCTTCAAAAGAATTTATTTATGATATCTAAAAATGGAATGAATTGAATATATATATAATATAATAACATTTATATGAGACGTGATATGCAATTAAAAGGATTGGATTCAGTGATTACTCACATAATTGCCATTTTGTAGCGCCATTTCGAACTCTTTGTCCATATTGTGGTGATCCATAGCCATGAACAGGGTATTCACTACTATGCATAACGTGATGAACAGTTCCATAAACGGATCGAAGACAATCAAAGCGACCAATTCCTGAACTCTGACCCAACACCAGCAACAGTCCCAAACACAAAGAATATCTATACACTTGAGACAACCGGTCAGAAAACGTTCTTTAAATAAGGGTCTGTCCCCCTCTTCTTTATCTGAAGGAAAATAATAGATGGAAACTATATAATGGTTAAGTATGTCCGCTCTAAGTGCCCAGAGGTGCTAGACTAAAATTAAACAGTGATTAAGTTATCAATAAATTTATTGTTAATTTGATGCTCTCATCCATGATTGATGTAGTAACCAGGTTCATTTCATTGATCTCTTATCGACCACACAATAGAAGCTCAACATTTCTCTTATTTTATAGAAGTTAATGGAATTCAATACTTATATGAATTGATTTTCAATTAATTTTCTTCAAATAGATTTGTGGCTTATTTTCTGCTTATTACTCAAAAATGATTAATAGATATTTTGAATACATTTTTGATAAAGGGATCGACCAGGCTAAGTATGCTTTCGGGGCAATTCACTCAATTGTTAGCATTCTGTAGGAAACGGTTTATAATGAAAGCCTGTATTATACGTGTGTTTGCATTAAACGAATCGTTTAGAACTCATTTAATCGCTTCGAAGGTTTCGTTTTGATGAGAGAATCAAATTTAATATTACTTTCAGTAAAAAAGTGAACAAATTTCTTACCAAAACCAGTAATTCAAAAGATGTGAACATTTTTAGATGAAATAGTTTATGTTTTTTGAAGATTTTAAAACTAAAATGATCAAGTTTCATAATTGATTTAAAGTGCATGTTTCAAGTGTTAGACAGGGATTGCCTTAAAACATGAATTTCATAAATAAAACCTAATATCGATTTTAGGGAATATCAGTTAAAAAACAGTTTTAACAAATGACCTGTTTTTTAGATTCATTGCTTATCTAAATTACTTTAAAAGTAAATAAAGAAAACTGACTTTACTTGAAATTAATAAAAAAAATTATCTCTTTTATGGCTTCTTTCGGTTTTCAAAACTGATTCAAATCAAATGTTTTGAGGAATAAAATTAAGATTTATTGTTAAAATTAATATAAACTAGATAAACTTGATAAACTTGATCATTTGTCAATTAAAGAATAAAATATGATAAAAGCTATGAATCTGAAAAAGTAATATTCACCTCGATCACTCTGATTGCTTTGACGACCTGCAGCCTGTTCTATGATATCGTTGAGAACCATTACATCTGAATAAAGACATTTAGTTAATAGGATATTAATATTTGAAAAGAAGGAAAGCGTGAAAACAACCTTTCATATCAACCATTGCCTGACGAGGGGACGGCTGTTGGTCTAGGAATGGATTTTCACTTTGTTTATGTTTTACAACCATATATTCTTCGGTGTCCAACATATCCTAAAATGAATGAGTAATTCATTAAATTCTGTTTATATTTTAGTTTATCTTTCGATTGATTTTGAATCAAATCGATTGGAAGTCAAATGAATGTAAAATATTAGAGAAATAATGTCTAATATTGTGTTGTATTCATGCAATGCATTCGTGAAAATTCAGAATGAATTGGGATTCGGATGATTAGTGGGCGCCAGAGATGGACAGACAGAGACCTCATTGTAGTATTGGTGTAAATTTCGTCGCGATCTTAATTGGCTCTCTTTGGTCCAGAGGGCCCCTCCGCGGCCATAGATGTCTCCGTGAGAAGTATATGATATTCGGGATGAATGTGAAGTATAACTGGAATGCCTTGAATTGAGATTCGTATAAACAGGAATAATGATAGCGCCGTTCTCCTCTGACATCGGAGTCACGGCTGTGCTATCATCAGCATAGGGTAGGTGCTCTTGAGCGTCCAAATAGGTTTGCAACACTAATGGTTTTCGATCACCGAAGCGCCGACCATTAGTTCGGGCCCACGTCACGCTAAACTGACTGCCCCGACTGCCCCTTCGCAGGTTGAAGGGTGAACCGGGAAGACTGAGACTGGCCTGTAATACAAAACGGGAAATACACTATTTTTAAGTGATCAGTGCTGACACATGCACTCCTACGACATGCAAATTCACAGTAAGACAATCCGTAGACAATTCCAATGTATGTCGAGTGCACTCTATTTGGTCTCTGAATGCAAACTATTCTCTAATACTTCTAAATTCACTTCACTTTTGCAAAACATTTAATACATTAGTTTTGAATTAATATTTGCCGAAAATTGATTCAACTTTTAGACAATTAAATGAAAAATAGTTTTAAATTAATATTAATATGATTTGCATTCGAGTATTCACTACGAGATAATTGGAGTCGTCTCTCATCCGACACACAAATCACACATTAATGACATCGATTCCAATACAACATTAATACTAATTTGAAATCTAAATAAACGATACATACGTTTGATATCTAAACGGTTAGAACAAAGATTACACCAATCATTACATTTAATGATCTAACAGTCCCTTCATTCTGTTTGATGTCTTAGAAATCATTTCAAACATTGTTTGTCTCAATACCAATGATAACAGTCGTCATGATATCCAGTTGTTTAAAACTGACCAGGATAGCATTTTTTTTATCAACCAATGTTAATATTTTTATGAGAGTTGCTGAGGAAGTGGAATACTTTTACTTATAATCAATGACTAGACACCCTTTCCACTTTGACTCATTTTAGTAAGGGTTGGCGTGCTCAATTTTGTAGCAACCATTAAATGAATAGATGTTTTGTGGCTATCCCTCGAATAATTGGATTTGAATGGATTTGAGTGCAAACATCAATCAGTTGTTTTCATCAAACAGAGTGAAGACTGAGAACTACCGGTTATTAAAATGGTCTAACATTTCACAACTACGGGTAGTTTTACGACTACTACTGCTTTCGGTTGTTCTAAACGAAACACTATTTGTCTAACTCTATGACTAAATGTCTATTTCGATAAGAAGTCACAAATGCCGACAATGAAAATATTGAAATATTCAAAGATGAAGGAGAGGTGAGCCGAGGAATTGAGAAATGTCTTGTGTTTATACCTTCACAAATTCAATGTCGTAAATCGAGTTCCGCCTTATTATTGAAAACCAAAGCTAAAAGTGCGGTTTGGGTCGAGTTTGATATCAAGGAAAAGACAACTAATTTGTATTAACGGAAAAACAAAAGGGAATTCTAGTTTCAGGAACTAAGGGTTAGTATTAAGACTAATATCTAAATAGACTATAAAATTGTAATCATTTCTTATGAATAACTATTAGATTAATAATAAATTCAATGAATAGGAGTTTCTCTAAATTCTAAGTAAAGTACAAAACTAATGACTATATTATGACTACTCTATTGGTATAAGAAATAAGATATTTTTGGGCGGATTTCTACAATTAATATATCGATGATATGCTGGCAAAGAGTTTATTCAGAAATTAATATTAGATTTTACTAAATATTATTGATTTAAACAATTAATTGAATGCGAAACCAATTTGACTCACTTTTCGCATTTTGCCGTTCAATCGATTTCGATGTTCATTAGTGAGGCCACTGTCCCCGTCATCACTCTTTATAGAAGACCTATCTTTCAGATCCCTATCGTCGGGTGTCTTCTCGTGATGACCGACACCAGCACTTGCATAAAGATCATAAGAACGACACGAATAATCAGATGGACTTTTGACGACACCACTTTCTCTCATGGCCGCGGTCATGGCCACGCTGTCCCTCATGGCGTGCTCCTCCTCAGCCTGTCTGCAGGCCTCAGCATAAGCAGCCTCTTCAGCGGCGGCCGCCTCCTCCTCTTCCTCGGCTTTCTTTTGGAGTTCGTCGTAAGACATGGCAACGATTGCGAGAATGAGATTAAGTAAATAAAATGATCCCAAAAATATGACCACAACGAAAAAGCCCATGTGCCAAGGACCCGTCACTCGCAGAATCATCTGATATAACGTTTCCCAGGCATCTTGAGTCATAAGTCTGAAGGACGAAAGGAGGGCCCACCCGAATGTGTCGAAATTCGTGTAACCGTGGTTTGGGTTTTTACCAAATCCAGGCAGACATGCGAATGTTGGAGGACATTGTCTACAAACCAATTCCGTTATTAGTTATCAAACCATTCAAATTCACTTTTGTCTCATCACTAGTCTTACAGGGATTCTAAAGATAGCCTTAATTTAGATGTTTTCGAGAAATAGTGAATAATATAATAAATCGATTGAAATATAAATAAAATCTGATTTATTCTGTGCTATTCTGTATAGATTTGAATAAATATTGCTATAATTGTATAATAAAACCCAGTTTTTATGGAAAATACAAGTGATTCGCCGCTCAACTCAAACTGGAAGCTTTTGTGGCTGGTTATTTTTGTTGATAATGTGCATGATCAAATTTAATTTTAAGAATAGTATGGAAAATGATATTTACTGCGAGCTGTTGCCGCAGAGGTAAGGCTCTTGGCCCTCCTTTTTGTAATACCAATGCGTTTCATTGTCGCACCAGTTAAACCACTCCTGGTCGGAAAGTCCTTCGGGTGGATCTTTAATACACTTATGAGTGAGAACTCCCATATAGACTTGTAGTCCCAATAAGGCAAACACGGATAACGAAAAGCAGGTCAGGATTATTACATCCTTCAAGTTTTTCACTGATTCTATCACTGCGCCGACGATTGTTTTCATTCCTGCAAACAATGAATGAATTTAATGAAATATTGAGTTCTCTTTTATCGAAAAATCTATAAACAATCGATATTAGGAGAAGAGTATGTGTTCTGAGGACTGTCCCTTACCTGGAATTATAGCTACAGTTTTTAAGGCTCGAAGTACTCTAAAGGTTCTCAAAGCGCTGAGATTTCCAAGTTCTTTGATTCCCATTGTCAGGTAGGCTAAGGCAATAACAACAAAGTCCAACCAATTCCAGGGGTCCCTCAGATATGTGAACGGTTCCAATATGAAACCTCTTGCGGCCACTTTGAGACACGACTCAAAGGTATAAATTGTGGTGAATATGACTCTAATGAAAGGGATCACAATTAATCATCTGAAGAGGAGTGCCCTGAGAGGTATACTCTGTTCGTTCGATGGAGTCTTCCGGGGGTAATGTCATGAGAATGCAATTGACCAAAATTGTGACGATTACTAAAAAACTGAACATAGGATGGACGAGCATATATATGGCCACTCGACGTATTGGGTTAAACGGATCCAATATCCACAAGGCGTTGGTTGCGCTGAACCGAAAAATATCTTTTCCCTTGCTCACTACTGTAAACGTCTGCATAAATAACAATTTGCCATGATTAATTCACATCTTCCGCAATAAATTTGAAAAATTTCAAAAAGTGTTTTTGTTTTGTTGAGTTTTTGTTATAAAATATAAGATAAGCCAAATATAAACTCATTTCTCAAAATGAGCCCAATTTTAGCCCCATTTGCGATACAATCGTTTGTAATATATTTTATAGCATTGACTCAATTATTAAAATTAATAAATAGAGTCAATCACTATATTTATATATTTATTGAAATCTATTCTCTTAATACAAAAGTCGAATATTTAGGAAAAGATAATTTGATGAAGAATTTCTCAAATAATTGCTTGTATATGAGCAAGATGTTTTCTGGGGCTATAATCTAATAACTAAAACTGGCCTCTAATGGAAATATCAAAAGTAATAAAATAGTTGTTTAGATGAATTCAAAGCCAATAAATGTGACGATAATTGAATGGAGAAGTGAAAGGTATTGCTTACCATTTTGTTTTCATAAAATTTGTCAAGATCTTCTATCGGCGTTGCTATGAGTTCAGGAGGGAATTCACGTTGTAGTGCTCGGGGCAGTGGTAGACCGGCCTCGAGCATCGGATCGGGTTTGAGAGTGTCGTGTGCATGTGGAGCAATGTACGTCTCGCTCTGTCCACAAACAAATCCATCAGTTTTTTATACAATCAACAAATCAAATGATTTCTATCCGATTAATGTCTGAACTTAAATAACTTTTATGAAAAAAGGGTTAATTTTGTTGTAAAGCACTCCCAAACAATAACAACATTTTAACCAAGATTATTTATTACTTGAAAAAAAAAAATTTTACAAGCCAAATAAATCAGGAACATTTTGCTAAAAAATAATTCGATGATCATTGATCACCTAGTTAAAAGATTATACAAAAAAGCTTAACTTTGAATAAATTGATCGCATTTGAACTTGGATATTTTGAAGCTTGAATTAATATTTTAAAACTGCCCTTTTATGAACTGATAGTACAGATTTGGAAAACCTTTGGAAATAAAACAAAACCCTTTTAAAACTTAAATATTGTCCTCCAGAATAACGTTACTGTTTTTGGTCATCTTTTAATGAAATATAGGAACTAGATCAATTGAAAAGACAGCATTCAATTGATTTGATTTCAATATATTTTGTCGATTGTCGTCACATATCACTGTCTTTCAGTTTATAAGTTATAACAATTACTCTAAAAAATAATATCTGTTCATTGGAATGATAAAATAGAATATACCTTGATATTAAATTAAACATATCTAGTTTAATATCAAAGATAAATATGATGTGAATTGACATGGTCATTGGAATTCATATTATTGGAATTTATTTAGAATACAGGAATGCAGTGCCACACATGGCTTTATGACCTCTCATTTTGAATCAGACTTTCCACCCATTCTTTGGGCAAAAATTCAAAATATTTGAAAAGTCGTCTTTCAAAGGGATGGAAATATTGGACTGAATTGAGCATAAAAATCGATTGAACCCATAATTCATTTGTTCAATAATTCTATTGTTTGTCTCTCTTTTAAATTCAGATTAATTTCAATTCTATTTTATTAGTTTTTTTTAGTTCAAAGAATTCTTAAAATGAGATGAAAAGCAATTAAATAATTGAAAGACTTAACGAAAAAATGAATTAATAGACCCAAACATTGCGACAAAAAGTGATTCCGTGAAGACTTTGACCTATATTTTGGCAGACAATCGATTTAATCGAAATTATATGGTATTGAAAATTATCAAATTTTCGACTCCTTTTTCATTTTTTCAACTCAATAATTAGGACAAATTAATATTGAATAGCATTAAAATTCAATTTTCACACCAGTTTGCAAATTTTTCCTAGATGCAAATGTAAAATATTAATTTTTTACATCTCATTTACATTTTGAATAGAAATAAAATTGATAAAGTTGTCTAGATTTCTATTACCAAGTGGAGTAAATTAAAAATAAAAGAATCTAGGCAAGTTAATAGAAAATGAATTGAATTTAAGAATTTAATTGATTAAAAAATATTTGTTTTATATGAAGAGCTGTTTTTCATCGGAGTCTAAAGCTATTCAATAATGCATTAAAAATAATAATTTTGTTGAATTAAAATATTATATATAAAGGGAGTAATTATTTTGATGCAAAGCATGCAATGGTTTGAATGCAATACTTATTGATCGCATTGCGAACAGCGTTCAGAACATTAAACGGATTATAGAGCAATCATTTTTGGCAATTCTCCAGATTTCATCATTAAATGGACAGACCTCAAGTTGAGCGAGTTTTCTAGCGTTCTCCTCGGCAATTCTGGCCTGAATGGCCGCGAGTGACTCCCTCGTGAAGGGACGGAATAATGGCGGAACACAGTCCTCTTCTTCATTGAAACGGGTCGTCATTACAATTATATACACATATAAACACTCTGTGACCGGACTTAGAGGACACTCTCTTCACACAAATACGTGTTGTAATCCTTATGAATGAGTAAAACATAATAAAAGTAAAGATATAAATAATAAGATCGAGAGTTCACACATTTATCAAGAATTTGTATTTTAGGTAAATATTTAACAGAAGCTGACGACCAGTTCTACACTAGATTTACCTCAACTTAACGACAGTAACTAAGGACTGACACACAGTTCCTCAATCATACAAAACACAGAATCCACTCTTCCTTTCACTAGAATTTCCCACAATTTCACTAACAATTCACAAGAAATTAATATTTTTCTTCAATGTTTTAAATTATCCAAGATTATTTCAATTGAATTGAAGCTTTGAATTATTTCTTTTTAAATATCCATTAATTAGATCATTGAATACTGTGATACTATTTGCACAGAATAATTCGATATCAATAATTTTGATGAGCATGACCAAGAATATTATTCACAAAACATTACTAGATTAAAGATCACCTTGTCCATTGTGACACTTTTGTTCCTTTTGTTTAAATTTACAATCTTGGTAATTTTTTTTGATGAGCTGACTCTTTAAAATCAATTTTCTTAATTAAATTTTAAAATTTAAATAAAATGAAATGAAATTAAATAAATTCAGAATAATTTTTTTGTTGAAATTATTAAATAAATTATAAAAATAAGCAAGGAGCAAAATTGGGCCCAAAAGCACAATAGTTGAGAACGACTGCTCCGGAATTCAGTCGATTCTGTGTTCAATATTCTGTTGTGGCCTTAGTTACTGTCGTCACGTAAGGCAAGTCTAATAAAACAAATGCAATCTTTGCATTCATACAAATAAATAAATTATTTGTAATAGAATTTTATGAAATTAAAAATTCATAATTTATTGTTCAAAACATTGATAAATAAAGCGATTTCTTCCAGAAATTAAATCATTTCAAATGAAAGCTTGAATTTAAAGCAAAGGATTTCACAAAAAATTAAAAATATCTTGCACAAAATGAAAATACACTGAAAATCTCACAAATTATTAATTCCTGAATAAAAAATTGAGTTTTTAATCAGGCACACTTGAAAAAATTAGAAGCAAGAACAATTTGTAGATAAATTTGAAGAGCGATTGAAGAGATATCACAAATTGAATACCTTTGAAATTTTCACTTTTGAGTCATAATTAAAGCAGAATTTCCGACGAATTTTAAAATTTGTTGAACTAATAAATTGTTTAAAACTAATTAATAAGATTTAACATTATATATAAATTATTAAAACATTAAAACATTTCGATCAGGATCATTTCAAGCTTATTACTATTATTTTAAAAAATTATTTTATTAAAGACATTCAATAAATTATTTGGAAAATTAGCATGATATTTTTAAAAGTGTTTAACTTGTAATTACTATTCAAATCTCAATCATTGAATTTTTAACAAAAACACCGAAATTAATGATTGAAATGAGTATTATTGCGAACATTCCTACAATTATTTGCTTATATTCTGCGGAAAATTCTGTCTCTTTTTGGTTGAGAGGAGACGAAAGTGACTCAGTCTGTGAGCACTTCCACTAACAAACTATTTGCCAATCGATTCCCGATAAAACTCTATTCCATATCTATAGAGGGAGAAACCAGTCTCACAGTTGTTGGACCACAGGATTGTTGTCTCACTCTCTCCGTATACCCAATATATTTGTCAATTGGGTGAACGGTTCCAATATTTAGCAATCGATCGAATCTGAACTCAATTTTAAAGTATAAAATGATAAAAATTTTCTTAAGACTCCCTCAATAATCTTGGTTTAAAACATTAAACACTCTTAAAAAGCTTAAAAACAGTGATGCGGACGGGTCTCTACTTACGGGGGTCTGATTTTTTCCCAGGGCAAGTCTAAGGGAGGATATTTTTCAAAGTAAATTTTCCGCCTCGGTCCGACAGGCGGAAGGGGCTTCCCTCAGCCAAAATTTTAGGGAGTCCCATCCCGTCCCATCGACCAAAAAATATGAGGCGATTTACGGCCTCTGTCCGCATAAATGTTAAAAATTAATTTGTTTGTACTAATTATAATTTGAGGTTAATTTTCAGCGTTTTTCAACATCACTAGTGATGACATTTCTATCTAATAAATCGAGCTTGGTCTTTAAATTAACCAAAAATGATAATTTGCCTCAAAGTATATCAAAAATGAATGGCTCTGATTATAATGTTATGACCGAAGATCTCAGAGAAAGTCAAAATAAATTGATCTTATAGTCGCTTATAGTCAAAGTTGATAAAAATATATCAAAAAGTCGATTAAAAATCTGACCAGACCTAGTATCTGTCCATAGACTAATGTATAAGTTCAAACCCTCCACAGACCTACACCTTGAGCTAATGTTAGGGGGAGGGGTTTGTTAGATTTAAGTTTAATCAAAAATTGATTTTTACGGCTAAAGTCCGGTATTTTCGTTTTGAATAACCAAATTTTGTCCTGGGTTAAGCTTATATTTATTTTTAATTCGGATAACATAACGACTTTTACCCTAAAAATGCTGAGAAAAACATCAAAAGTCGAAATTAGTAAGATTCGATTATTGTCGAATTAGAATAGCCCTGAGTACGTGGTTCGGACAGATCCGAAGTCTTAGGCCGATAGGATTCACCCTTTAAAAATGTTTATCGACTTTTCTGAGATCTCTGGTTTGACCTTGTCAAATTTAGAAAATTTTATAATTTTTAATCCTTTTAAAAGACACATCTAGGTACATCCTTTCATCAGTTTGGAAAATGTAATCACTAAGAGTTGACATTTCATTCAAAAGGTAATTGATATTGGAGTCATATATTGACACTATGAGCTAGCAACTAAATGCAAACATAGCCAATATGGGACTTTTTACCAACACTTGATTTAGAAAATAAAGAAACCACCATGGTGATATTTGATGTAGAGATGGCCACTGTTATTGTCACTACAATTCATCTGTAATTTGAGTGAAAGCTATGGAGAAGTGATTCAGAGGAGACATAAGAAAGAGTTGAAAAGAATTGAATTGAATGCGAATGAAATGATTGAAAGCCAGGCCTCGAAAGTAATTCATGTTCTTTCCGGTCACTCAGGATATGTCCTTTCGGTGGGAAGTAATGCAAACGGAATCGACTGCTGTGGGGTTTACGACCAGAATATATGATATAACTTTGACTCAACTCTTTTCCAGAGCTATACTCTGCGGATATGTCGACATATAGACGATTGAGTTGTGAGTCAAGACATCACTGTTTGTGTTTTGCATGAAATCCTCCGCTTTATTATGAAAATCAATTCACTCGACTCTACTTTGTTTGAGAAAACACATTATGAGCTCAACTCGTTTTGAACGCCATAAAGAGCAGTCCAGTTGAATATAATACCAGTGCTCCTCTCCGCCACACAATAGATTTAGCTCTAGAAATACTCTAGCTGCTCTAGAATTGCTCTGGAATTGCTATACCAACTCTATTTGAAGTCCACTCCAATGCATTATAAAAGTAGAATTCCAAAAATGAAATATTAAATTTTGCAAGAATATAATAATCAAGCTAACAATCTTGGCTTAAGGTTTAAGCAATTGTTTAATGGATTAATTGTGTTTTTATTTTTACAATTGCTTCAGAGAACAATATTCAACATGGTCAATATTCTACAGTTACATGTAATTTAAATATCAATTATAATTTGATTGTTTTTAAAAGTGCCTAAAAATATGTTGTTTTTAGTGAACATAAGGTCATAACTCGACTCAATTCCAGAAATTAAGTGAATTATTGAGTAAATCAATTAAAAGTTGGAGAATTTGAGTCAAAAATCAATTTAAGACCCAAAAGAGTGGATCCAATGAACAAAGCTCTGAGTCGGAGTCGGAGGCTGAGGGTTGAGGGGGTTCACCAGTTTGATGAAAACCCATTTAATGGAGCAGAAAGAAAGTGAAAATGAATGGAATGAGTGAAATGAACACCGCATGAGTGCTTATCCAAACTGATTGAGACATTTAGAGAATAGATTGTCATTAATTAGATGAGGAAAGAGAGCCACAAAAGTTGGACCGAAGCTTATAATAGACTTTGGATTTTAATATCCATAACTTTCGCACGAAAATGATTTTCGACAATAGTTTCGCCAATAATTGGAGACAATGTTCAGCCGATCAAACATTTATAGCACACGAAACGAATTAATTGAAAATACAAGTCATATGAGTCGACGTCAAACTGATTGGTGACGAGCTATGGATAAGTCAATGGGCATCACATCCACACATCTGTTGCAACACTCCATTTGTGTGAAGCGTTGCTAACACAGAGGCAAACCTTGTTTTTTACAACAAAGGCTCTCAATTGTTCTTTAGGAGGGGGTCTTAAAATTTAATCTGCGATGGCTTCTATCCGATGTCATCCATGCATGGATTGCATGGTTGAGGGACCGCATCGGGGGACAGAATAGAGTTTACGCTCCTAACCGACTATTACAGAACATAAGAGCAAAAGAAAAATAAGAATAACACGAATAACATGAATAACATGCATAACATGTGCTATTGTGGGCCGTATTTACACTCTTATGAATACAATATTCACATTAATTTGAATATCACTTCAATCATAATAAATATCTTAATATTTTCTAATAATCTCTAATTAATTCTTAAAATCACAATCAAAGCAAAATTTTGATAACTTTACTAGGTAAATAAACGTCTTTTACATACATAGCATTTTATTGATTGCACAACATTTGAGCCTGGCGCCAATAAGTTAAATGAGCTTGGTTGAAAACCTTAT
>JAQGBD010000700.1:0-24885 GCA_034698165.1 Punctoribates punctum | reverse complement strand
CCCCCTGAGGTCGAAAAGCTTGGCGATGTCTGATATAAACTGATATAATATTGTAGTTATGTTTAGACCAAACAATTCAAACGAATTTGCATTACATTTGAATGAATTTAACTAAAATATTGTTATTTTTTGAATTAATTACATTTTATTATTATTATTATATTAGTTAAGAATATATTAAACATATTGTAACACATTTTGAGATTCATTTCAGAATAACCGGTAGTTTAGGACATAATTTGCATTCATATTATTTTGAGTTCATTTAAATCAATTGAAAATTTCAATAATTTAAAGCCATTCTGTTTGCGATATATTTCATGAAAAGCCTTTTAAGACATTGAAAGAGACACTGAAAAAGAGACAAAAATATGTTTGAGGAAAATGAATCTCTTCTTTGAATATCTTATGAAAGGAAAGTCTAATTATTTGTCATTCATCTGAAGAATGGGATTATATACTAATAAATAGATTTTGTGTGAAATGAGTGTCCAATACTTGAATCCAAAGTTTGATGAAATGTTTGAGAGTATTATCAGTATATCTGTCGGGGAAATACATTAGAATGAAATGACATACAATTCATACAATTCTTGTGACTATTGATCCCTCGGTGTGACTCAAGTGACTGTGAGGTACGGCAGGGCCTGGCAGTGGCTCTAACTCTGCTCCGGCAGTGTATGCCAATGGATGGCAACGTCATAATATTGATCCGATAGTTTGTAGCAACACATCCAACACATAAACAGAGCGCTCATCAGTTGTTATGTTTTTGTTGTCTGTCTTCGGAGTGTCACAACTCAATGGCTTCCCTTTGTTTGCCCGCAGATCCCGGTTAAGGATTAATGCAGTCAACGGAACCACTCTATTGAGCACCCGTTCCAATTGGACCACACAATGACCGGCAGCGAAAAGTCTGATACCTTGGAGCTGGAGGTTCCGCCTTCTTATAATACATGTGCATCTCAAGCGCAACAATCACAGGCACCGCCGGTCTGGCCCTCACAACCATCGATGCAGAGGAATCAGTCTCAGTCGCGTTCAATATCATCGCTACCACCCGAACCCTTTATGATTGCTCGGAGCAGGTCTCTCAACAGGAGAGTCGTTCTCAACATAGGAGGTGTCAGACATGAAGTGTTGTGGAGGACTTTGGAACGACTGCCGCACACAAGACTCGGACGACTCAAAGATTGCAATACACACGAAGCCATCTGTGAGTTGTGCGACGACTACAGTCTTGTGGACAACGAATACTTCTTTGACAGACATCCCCGTTCTTTCGCCGCAATACTCAACTTCTATCGGACGGGAAAATTGCATTTAGTCGAAGAAATGTGTGTAATGGCCTTCAGCGATGACCTCGACTATTGGGGTGTCGATGAGTTGTATTTAGAGTCCTGTTGTCAACACAAATACCATCAGCGAAAGGAACACGTCTTCGAAGAGATGCGAAAAGAGGCCGAGTCTTTGCGGCAGAGGGACGAAGAGGACTTCGGCGAAGGCAAGTGTGCTTACTATCAGAAGTTCCTCTGGGATCTCCTCGAAAAGCCCACCTCTTCATTCCCAGCGCGGGTGAGATCAATCACTTTTCATATTAATCACAGAAATTATATTAAATACTAACCCTTACCCACCAGTCCTCAAAGTATAGCGTTTCTAATCTAACCATTGAATAGATATGAAAAACATCTGCAATAATACTACAAAACTGTTCTAAAATCGATTCCCAAAAGTGATAGTAAAAGTTGAGCCAAAATTATTAAATTGTTGGCAAATGCGATACCAAGACTAGGATTATGTCTGTTATCCACCAATTGAATAGCTCTGAACAATGGCTTAATTCCTGAATCGAGAGGTTTTCCAGAATATGAAAAGACATTTAAGAGATTTCATTATGAGATAAATTTGAGATTAGGTCCCGATTTAAGATCAAAATAATTCCGGAAAGCCATTGAAAGATGATTTATAGAACTTTAAGATAGGAATTATGTATTTAGTTATCGCAATAATCTGTTGGAAGTAATGCTCTATAAATAGCTTCTGAAGTGTTTCTCTTTTAAACCCTATTATTATATCATTGAGTCAAACGTCAGAAACCATTTTTACCGAAACCGAGTAATGAATTATTTTCTTTCATTGATTTAAATTTAATTGAAAACTAGTATTAACTGAAACGAGAGTCGATTTAAAGCCAAATATACTTTTATAATGTTCTAAATGTTGATAGGATTGCGTGAATTGCGTATATAATGGACTGAGTGCTGAGTGGAGTGTCGACAGTCGACTCTCTGTCGAGTGCTTGTCATTCGATAATTGTTGTCTAGTTTTGCTCTTTTCCTCATTCAGTTGATCCGCTTTAATGTTATATTAATATTGTTTTGATTGAATAATGCATTGAATTTATTGCAATCAATGACACAAACGTATTGAGTATTCATTGATTTTTACACTAATTATGAGTATTTATGACATATAATGATTGTATGGCTATAAATGATTACATGTATTACTGAATGGGCAGAGTTTAGAGTCGTGTCTCACCCAATGACCAATTGATTCAATGGGTGAGACACCAGTCTTCAAATGATCAGCGTTTCACTGGATGTTCAACACTAATGCCAACACAGAACCAAACGGTGTTTTGCATGTCTTGTCTTCTGTAGTCTTCTGTACTTCTGTAGTCTCGTTGAGAAGTGCCACTCATTGCCTCATACTTTCCATTTGTAATCGTATTCTGTGCCATATCTTACCTCACAATCCCTTTGGAATCCAATTTAAAACAAAACAAATGCTTATCTATTAATTAATCAATTGATTCAATGGAAACCATTAGTCTATTGTTCGCCAAAACGATAAATGGTTTGAATTTTCTATAATAGGTATTAGCAGTCGTTTCCATACTTTTCATTATATTATCGACAATCGCTCTGACCCTCAACACAATAGACAGCTTTCAAGATATAGACCCCAAGACCTTACAGTTCGAAGAGAACCATAAACTAGCAATGATTGAAGCCGTTTGTATCACGTGGTTTACCCTCGAGTATGTGCTCCGATTCATGTCATCGCCCAATAAGTGGAAGTTCTTCAAAGGAGGACTCAATATAATAGACTTATTAGCAATTATGCCGTATTTTGTATCACTATTTCTGGTGGAATCAAACAAAGGCGGATCTTCGGATCAATTCCAAGACGTCAGAAGAGTTGTTCAAATATTCAGAATTATGAGAATCTTAAGGATTCTGAAGTTAGCCCGACATTCAACCGGACTCCAGAGTCTGGGCTTCACTCTCAAGAATAGTTACAAAGAATTAGGACTTCTTATGTTATTCCTGGCCATAGGAATCATGATATTCTCCAGTTTAGCCTATTTTGCTGAAAAGGAAGAGCCAAACACTGCATTCAAGTCCATTCCCGAGACCTTCTGGTGGGCCTCAATTACAATGACCACTGTTGGGTACGAACCAATTAGGACTCTCATCATTTTGAGCGGGTGTTCCACATATCGATGGTTACAAATATTTGCTCTATTTTTCAATTCAATCAAATCCAGAGAAAAATGTTTGAAATGTGATTCCAATTTCGTTATCCACTAAACCCTTGAGAATAGTTTTTAGACTCAAACAAAGGAATCGATTGAATATATTTCCCGAATTCCTGTTTAGAAAATAGCGAACAAAATATTTGAAACCAAAACCTAAGGAAAGGCAACACTCGCTCAAAGTTATGACAAATAAAAACGGCGTTCACTCGAAACGCGTTGAGAGAAAGCCCTACTAAATATCGGTGCCGTCTATACAGTTATGGAGATATCGTTCCGAAGACACCATTTGGCAAAATAGTTGGCAGTGCTTGCTGCATCTGTGGCGTTCTGGTCATTGCTCTGCCCATTCCTATCATTGGTGAGTATCTAAGAGCCAAACAATTGTTGCCATTATTCGGTCCAACAGTTTTATAATCAGTCGTAACACTCGTATAACTAGAGTTGTGTCAAACACTTATAGATAAAAATAATTCAAAGCCATGAGTCTAAAGGATTTTCTTGTCTTTTCATATCTTGTTTATGTCATAAAACATATTTTGATTTGTTTTTTATGGCAAATAATTTTTGTCATATATTTGCCATTAAATCCATTGCTTACTAAGGAATGGATACTAAGGAAAGGGTACTAAAAGAATGGTAAAATTTGTAACCGATGTCCATAAAAGGCGTATTTTTGTCTGACTTTTTTTTTGTCAAAAGTATGCTACAAATTTTGCAATTGTGCAAGGTGATAGTGATGGCGATGCCCGTAGTGGTGGTCATCAAAATTCCAGTCGAGTTTAGAATTGTGTTAAACAAAAGAGTTCTATATTTCATAAAAACGCATTTCTCATAGATTTTAGTAACGAATGAAATAATGGAAAGAATTTATTTCAAACCAAATGTAACTGAAGTTGAGTTGAATTGACTGCAAGTGAATGACTGCCAAACATTTCTCAACATTTCTCGCATTCTTTTGTTGTCAATCACACTCTTATTTAGGGATAGACAGGGGTTTTGCAAACTTTATTCTCGAAAGAATTTCAGAAAAATTAAACAAGGACATTTCTACTGCCTCTCAGGATAGAATATTTTGGAATATACCCAATGTAGTCATTATCACAATTTAATGGAGTAAATTCATCATGCTCAACCCTTTCATTTGTAAAAACAGTGTTAATATGTGAACCACGAGTAGACATACATTTTGATTCAATTGGAGCATGATTCAATTCAGAGCATTCATTAATAATAGAAGAGATATTTTATGAGCAAAATCGTCAAATCCATAGAGTCTTTCAGAAATTGAATCAGTTATGAGTGGGTTTCAGCTATTTTTAGTTCCCATTATTATTTATTCGCCGCCACTAATACGACGATTACTACCTTGGTCATTTACCACTTAAACCAATTCGTCGCAAATCTCTTTTGAATTTCTGGGTTTAAATCAACAAAATTAGAAGTGCTTTGAATTTTTTGTTTCAATTATTCATCGAATTAATGCGTCAAAAGACTAAACAAAAAAAGCCTCAAAAAAGACAATCGGTTTAGAAATGAATGTCAAATAAGTGTATAATATATTTGTTATTCAATCTATTGATTGTTCCTTTTGTTTGAAACAAATCATCGGATGACAAAAGTAAACAATTTCGCCGAATTCTATAAAGTAAGTAATCGTTAGCGTAGTGTTCAAAGGGTTGACCATATTTTGGAAATGTCTTCGATAAGAACCAAATGAGACGAGAGAAGGCCCTTAAGCGTAAAGAGGCTCTGGAAAGGGCCAAACGCGAGGGCTCCATCGTGTCCTTTCACCATGTTAATTTGCGCGACGCTTTTGCCAAATCAATGGATCTCATCGATGTGCTAGTAGATAGTGGACAGAACACTGCCCAACACGAACAAGTAAGTTAGACCCACACCTCTCTCTTGAATGCCATGTCTCGTCCTCATAATCCCAGTGCTGTCATATCAATAAGCATGCAATCAAAGCAATGTTCTATTGATTGTTTTCTGTCATGTTTTGTGATTGTCTTCGTTTGCATTGATTTTAAATAATTTCAATTAAGTTGTGTTCAAATCAATTGAATTCACGACTGATTAATAGATTTGCTTCGAGTCAGAGGTTTGTAAAGAGATTCAAAACTAAGAGGAATATAATGTACGATATTAGGGAACATATGCACAAACCTTGTCATTAATAATAATCAGGGTGACACCATCTGACACTTGCAAAAGTCGGGCGCTCAATGCCCTGCTAACTAATCGATCGGTGCCAACAGAATACAATTTCTTAGGCCAACCGTTGAAACACTATTTTTATTATGTTTGAGACCTATTCCAGACCTCAACCACTGATTAAAATCGATGAAATGACTGGACCGGGACCAATTTCACATATTATACCCTATATTATAAAATACAATTTCAAAATCTTTTTTAATAGCTTTCGTTGTTTTAAATGAATTGCGAAACATTTTGTTTTCGAAATTTTATAATCAAATAACAAATTCCTTATAGCATCTCACTTGAAAATTGTTCAAGGTCTAATTTCTGAGTTGCTCTCTTTCGCACTTTAAGGGATCAATTTGTGCAGGTGGCTTACTCATAGAAAACAGGAAATATAGAGCAGTGAACTTAACATGATGAATTGATCCAATAAATCGATTCAAAAGTTGACTGCCTTACAAATTATACCAATGAGAAAAATGATCTAGGACACAATTTCCTGCTAGGTTTGTGGTTATCACAAATCGATAAATATGAAGGAATACCATGCTCAAAAATGATACCTTAATTGTTTTTCTTTACAAATCTCTGAATGTTTTCTTCGGAAAATTTTAAACGAAAAAACGTTTGTTTGCACTGAAATTATCTGAATTTTGAAAATAATGTCATCACTGCTTATATGTATGTTTTGTAGATCATTATTAGGGATGTGCAAGACCAATAAAAATGAATTATTTCCTCTTTCAACTCAATATGGGAGTTCTCTCGTGAGCCTATGATTGAACATGGTAATAAACATCATTTGGCAATTTTCAGTAACAATCAATAATATTGAATCGTCTGAATCACGAAATATACATTCAGTGCATATATATATAGATTCCACGTATATATCAGATATGCAACGATTAAATGTTAGTGCAAATATAGATATGCCCTTGCACATCCCTATTTGAGCAAACCATTAAACATATTAGAGTAGTGGTTGTATCCCTTGGTCAGATTTGCTGTTAGCCTCACTCTAGGAAATTAGAATATTCTGAAGAGAAAAAGTTTTGCCAATCGATGAAAGACGTAATCATTAAATTTTAAATAACTCTTTCCATTAGAGAATTGCATTTCAAGCCATAGTAGAGACGAATACAGCCCTCAGATGATTAGATCCGCATATTTTAGATCCGAATGCAGTGAATGATTAATATTCTCCAAATTATTCGCTAATAACTCAATATTTGGTTACTATTGTTATGTAATGTCTGTCCGATTCCGTAACCAAAATAGAAGTGATAGTGAAGTGAATGCAAACAACAGAATCCGTTTATACATTAGTCTCGAAAAATATTTAGAGCTTTCCTTTAGAACTCATCCTTTGTCTTACAGATATTCCACAAAACCCTCCCATATATTAAATTAATTTCACATCAAGAAGATGTTCACTGATTTGAAAAAACCAAGAAACAAAATTTTATCTACAAAAACGACGGCGAATTTAAATGAAATATTGAGACCAAAATCTAATTAAATATAATTCTAAACATATTTTTAATATATAAATCATTTTCGCTGAAGTATCTCGAAATTGATTAATTTGTTGCAAGATATGCGAAATTCTCTCTATTTGTGGCTTTGGATGAAAACATTTTCACTTCGAATGCATTTGCTTTCGGCAAAAAAATATTCCAGACAATGACCAAGGATGTTTATCCAAATGATTTTTAATTCACTCTTCTCTCAATTCACTGAACACAAGATCTGGTTTTGATATATGTATATAAAATGATATGTTTATCATCGTATTAATTAACACTTGTTTAGTCAATTGATCAAGCTAACTGCTAACAGCTAACTGAGCTAACTCTAACTGAAGCTAACGATTTTTGGCTAATTAATTAACATTTTGTTCGTATGTATGATAATATCGATCTATGGTTGGGAGCAATAGTTCACAACTAAAGCCATGTTTTAATCGATTGGAGGGAATGCATGCTTTCAATCAATTAAATGTCTAACAAATTAATGAGTGTTTCATAATTGAAGTCTCGATTCACTACTAATTGAAATCCATTTAATTGGTGTCACAGATCGATGCGGTCAGTCTCGGGGGTGAGTCTCATGTGAACACTGGCGTCGGCTGCTATAAGAACTTCGACCACGGAATGGCCGGCGGATGTCTGAACCTGCGGAAGGACTCGTTAGGCGTGCCCTCAGTGATGCCAAACCCAAGTGCTAATAATTTATTAGATTTAAACTCTGTTAATATTGATAACCAGACGACAGCTTCTGTGCCTCTCTTTTCAAGTGTCGTAAGTCTTCTAAACATTCATTTTTTGTAATCGACTTTCGCTTTCGTAAACACTTTCCGCCAATTAATTGATTTGATTCAATGCACACAACCATTGAATACATGATTTGTTTGGCTTTTTTTCTAATTTTAGTTTTGCTTTAATTTAAAGAAGTTCACCGATAACTGCATTGAATACTTGGCAAATGATTTACCTTTGAATTTAACAAGTTTATTGCCTCATCTATGCTGACCTGTTTGGCTGTTCTCACTTAAGTCTATTCTTATTGTATATAATATGTAATTAGGATGTGCTCTAAATTATGCTTTTAATTTATCTCTACTATAATCGCTATTCTCTGCAAAAATTGACATTAATTTGCTTTAAATTTAATTTGGATTTCATTAGCGGCTCTTCCATACAATTCAGTCCTATTATCGACTCATTTGATTGAATGTTGAAAAATGCAAATTCAATCAAAAGTGTTTGTAGAAAAGCACGAAATGATCTTGCTCAATCTTGCTATAATGTTGATTGAATGTCACGAAGTTCTTGAGTACCGTTTAAATCAAAATTTAACAAAAGTTGCATTCAGTGAACTTTCGCACCATTAAAGTGATATATTGTCTGACTATAGCCAAGAATATTCTGCGAAATTCCAATTTGTAAAGAATTTATCAAAAGAAATGCTGACTAATGAGAGCCGCTATTGAAGGCACAGCTATTGTCTAATAGTTTATATGTTGTGATTGAGTTGACGTTAGGATAAAATGTTTCGTTTACAGGAAGAGGACGACAGACAGAACTCTTAGATGAAGCAAAGCATGTCTTTAACTTATTTACCTATGAGTCCAGTCTTTCAATTAAAGGTATTTCTGTTCATTTTGTTTGCATTTTATTACTTAAATTGCTTATAAGAGAGGAGTGGAGAAGAGTAAAGACATTTTGCACAAGTGATCAATCAGTGATCGCCTCCCAGTTCTGCTTCGACTGCAACTCATTTTCACTTTAAATCACATTTTAATGATTTTTTAGGAGAACTTAGAGTCGAATCCACAGAATATGGAGTTATGTGACAGAAGTGCGACAGAACCCCAACTCTACCACAGAAAACAGATGACTAAACAGAGCCAAAGCCAGACTGAAGGCAACCCCTCTTTCGAAATGAAAACTTTCGAAATCGGTTCAATCGATTCGAATGATACTTATCTGAGTTGTTTCACACATCCGTTCAACTCATTAGCAGATCTGACAGAAGACACAAATGAGGATAACTCGGGGGCAGAGCTCTTGCATAACGTTTATATAAATCCGATGGAAGTCATGGATCAAAGTAAAAGTAAAGAAGTAAACTTCGAACAGCCATCAGTTCGAGTGCCTCTCATCCAGAATAGAATAGACGACAACTTAAGCACTGACACCAAAAGACTTAATGTTATTTTATCGGAGCATCTCTTCTCTGATCCCTTTTCTTCTTCGTCGACACCGTCGACAGTCACTAAAAAACCGAAATTTCTTCAGGGATTGAGAACTCGATTCGAGGACTCAACTCTCCTCCAAAAGGACTTTCACGAGACCACCAAATCTCTCAAACAGAAGATGTCTATTAAAACCCCATTCTTTCCATACAGAGGTATAGACAAAACTGTTTCAGATTCTTGAGCACAGAATACAGAATATTTTGTATTGTAGGGCGCACTGGAAGTGGTAGCAAAGCATCGCTTCTGATATCCGATCTGAACAGTGAGAGCCCTAAACACAAAAAGTCTATTTTGAAGAAAAACGATTCATCTCTGACTCAGAGTAAAGAAGAAATGGAAAGACTATTACCGGAAACTCCAAAACACAGCCAGAATAGGACTTCAGCCACTCCTCAAACGTTATCTCTGACAACAACCAGTCTGTCCATACCTTTGCGTCCGACCCCTGGTTTCCTAACCCCTCAAACCTCAAGTCCGTCAGCGCTCTGTCTTTTAGGGAATGAAAACTCAAACAAATCGATTCGGCCGTCACTCAAACAAATAGGTTCGAGTAAAGCTGGAAAACAGCCCTCTCCTCCTCCTGTCTCAATCTCTTCACCCAGTCCTCCAGCACCTCATCCTCTTCCTCCACAAAATCCATTGCCTGTCCCAATATTACAGACATCACATACAACACGACTGATAGGAGCGGTGGCTCCCATTCAGTTATCATCTAAGGCTTCGCTCAAGAAGGCCGACACACCACTGGTCCGGTGCTCAAACCCTGTCTGTTATTATAACCGAGTGTGTAGGGCTACCCCTCTGTGCGCCGGTTGTGGCCATAGAATAGAAACTATCAAAGACTCAAATAACTCAAAACCACATTCAGTTCCTCCGACACCGACGACCCCCGATTCAAAACACGACCCAAATATAAGTCGTCAGCCATCCAATGAGTCGGCGCCTCCCGCCTACTCATAATGTATAGAAAAATAGTCTTAGATTTAAATTCTAAACAAATTATTTATAAATTCTGTTTTGAAGTCAAATACATTACAGACTAAACTTACGAACACTTTATTAAAACAAATTTAAAACTATTGTAAAACTCATAATAGAAACCAAATATTGTTTGCGATGCATAACAAACGAAATATTTATTTATTATATTATTTAAAAACATTTTTTTAATGATATTTCATTGAAAAAGGGATTGACATTAAGGTTCGTGTCTTTGTATAGTGTATTATATAATATATATAATTATATTATATTAACTATAATTCAGATTCAGATCCCTTTTTCACAACAATTTCATTGATTTTAAACTCAATTTTTATTCAATTCATTAATTTTTTACGAATTATCATAAGAATTATGAGTCTATTATTGATAAAAACAACATTTTGTTGAATCGATTCATTAAATTCAATCATTTGTTCGCGAATTGAATCGAAAGACAACTTTTTATTTATTCTTCGAATTCAATGTTTGACTAAAACTCTAAATAATTGTTATTATCGTTAGTTATGTTAGTTTTGAAACTCTTTTCTAAAACAAATGTGAATTTCGATCAAAATTTATTTTAAACCGATTTAAGCCTTAATACAAGTTTTGATTTAAGAGAATAATATGAAAATATCGCAAATTTCAGTCCAATTCTGCTCTTATTTTTCAATTTCACGATTTTTCGTCCATTCAATTAAATACCAGTTTTTCTATAACTATATTAAACCGATTCTGTGCTGAGACGGTGTGATTGGAGTAATGGTTTGATTCGATGCCAATTAAATACCAATTCTTATATTGTTTGCCATTTGTTGTCAATTGTTTGCTCAAACTTTTATATAAGTTTTAAAATTGCAAAACAAAACTTATATCCAGAATAAGAAATTTAAGAATTGAGTTATTTCTCAACAAAAAACACTTAAATCTAGTCTTTAATCATTTGTGATCTTAACTAATATTATTAAATAATAATAATAATGATTAATAATCAGTCAAAATATCGATTATTATTAAATTCAAATTTATTTTTCAAACATAAATATATTAACTAATTATATGATTAATAGATTAGTTGAGAACCAGAGGTGTATATAATATATAAATCAATTTAAATAAATATACGATCTGTTAATTAAGGATTAATTCTGGACTTAAAGTAGAATAGAATACAAATAATTAGCGATTTTTCAGACATTAAATACACGAATATATTAATTGAATCTAAAAATCTATATTCAATTCACTTAAGTTTAAGTGATTTTAAAACAAATTTATTGGACTTTTTGTTGTATAACAAACCGGGAAATACTTTTGCGATTATCACCTCTGCTTCTGATATACAAATTGTGGGCTCAAAGAACATCCTTTGACTTATTTAAAGTGATATTCGGCTCAAATCAAGGCCTGTCTTATAGCCAACTCTCTGAGAGTTCTTTAGTTAAACAAAAATTTAAATTAAATAATAGAATGAAATTAAAGGTAAGACTGAATAGAAGTGAAGTATTGTTTGAATTATAGAGAAATTGATAAAAATTAACAAAATATTCGTTTCATATTCAAAGTGATTGACGTCCGAAGTGTTTGCAATCCTCGAGAAATCGTTTGTTCTTTACTTAAATCACAATTTATTTGATAATTAATACCAAA
Source organism: Punctoribates punctum (assembly GCA_034698165.1). Lineage (NCBI taxonomy): Eukaryota > Metazoa > Arthropoda > Arachnida > Sarcoptiformes > Punctoribatidae > Punctoribates > Punctoribates punctum. The sequence goes on along the minus strand of JAQGBD010000700.1, from coordinate 12,736 downwards.
AGACTTTATAGAAGTTAAAGCATAGGATCGAAACTCCGATTGATTTTTGAATCGATAAAAGCATTTGTCGATCGATCGAAGGCTTTGATTAATAACAAAAAAAAAAACGAATTTTGAGAAAAAGTCAAAGAATTTCCTCTACTTTTCAATTATCGCTCGATATTTATCACAATATTTCAAATATTAATTATTTATAGAATTGTTGTTCACTTATGAGAAAAGAATGAAAAATAGATATAAAGACGAATATAATTAATGGAATGAGAGAATAGAGTGGACCGGATGTCAAACGTGGTCGTCGTGATACCACCACCGAGTCTTCTGCAGACCAGACATTACATCAGTTAAATCATTAGATCAGAGAAACTGTCGATTGGACATACCTTAGGATTCTTAGAGCAAGTCTTCACGTAAAGGGAGTTATCGGGAGGCCTAACAACACATTCATTCGGGTTAAGAGTCTATCCTTTAAGATATGGTTTTGTTTACCTCTTCTTCTCTTTACAACTCGAAAGCATTGATACAATACTAAGACATACGGATTGCACGGAAAGGGCCGGAGACCAGTCTTCGGTCAGAATAGACAAACATATGTGACCATTGCTATAGACGTGTGGGTGGACAGGAATGTTGGCGCCCATGAATGTCACTTCCGGCGAATCAAACGGATATTTCGGACTGAAATCAACCAATAGTTTAAATATTCTTTGAATCTGATTCTCATTCACACAAAGAAACTAAAATATTGTGAAATCACCTGAATTTGAACAACAACTGGAAGTGTTCCCCTTCATAGAGTGTACCGACGGGTCCATCGATGTCTACAATCCATCTGTTGATTAATTAAATAAATGTCTTAAACAAGAGAACAACTCATCCGATAAATGATTGAATACTGAGTAAGATTTGGGCCGATATTCGACTCATTGACTGTCACTCCTATTGAACAGAAAATATGAGACAATTAATGGTGAGAACAATGGCTAAGAATGTTAAGAAGGGCTGACCTATTGGTGGCTCCTTTTGTATGGCCAGCAATTCCTTTTGCAAACGTTTCTGAAACTCGAATTCAGTTTTAATTTACAAATCAATAGATTTTGACATTAATTTAGTGGACATTCACTAAAATGATGAATACCTGCATCGATGCCATAATCACTGATTCCTATAATCAAAACATTATTAAAATGTTTTAATTATATCTATTAATGAATGGATTTGTGATTTAATTAAAGCTTTATTTGACTTTCATTTGATGTCTTATATAACGATATAATGACTGCAATAATAACGAAAACATAACACAAGCGATGAATCGCTTATTCAGTGATTACGTTATGAATGGCCTCTCATTCACTCAAATGTTTTTATATTAATTAAAAATTGATTTTTCAATAATTTATTCATATTTAGTAGAATTGTTTTTAGTCTTGCTCATTTTCGGTCTGCCTAAATATCACCTAATTTGTTCATCTTTGAAACATTACTCCTCTTATTTCCTCATTGAATAGGATTTCCTGAAAATAGATGCAAATAATCATTTAAGAGTTGACTAGAGATTAAAGTTATCACTTTTTTATAATAGAGACCGACTAGTGATTAATCAGATATGTGAGCTAGGCTATAAATTCCAATTGAGCTCAGAATGAGTATCCATCACAATTTATGCCGACTCCGGGGTCCCTAAAATCTCTAAAATTCTTAGTAATGCTATATTTGAGAGACTCTTAAACCTAACCATTGATGGTCTGATTGAAGCAATACTTAAACACAATTAAAATTAATTTATTAATTGATTGCAATAAATAGCGATTAAAAGCATTTGTTAACTGTTTTTAAAAATGTTTCCCATATTTCGAAAGCAATTATTTAAAACATTAATTATAAACAATTTGATTAAAAATAGTCCAAAATGTGTGAAATTAAACGAATTGTCAACAAATCAGTTACTCATTCGGTATATTCAGACCTCGACATCACTTTTCGGTTTGTCTTCATTTAAGACATTATTAGATTCAAGTCATATGATAATTATGTCCATCTATTTAAGGCACGAAAGGCATTCCCATCAAAATGCCCTCATTATCGCCGACAATGACATCGGGAACTATTGTCAAATGGGTTAAGAAAGAGGGCGATCCCATCGGCGCCGGAGATCTTATTTGTGAGGTTCAAACAGATAAGGCTATCGTCGGTCTCGAACTCGAAGAAGAGGGTATTTTGGCTAAAATTCTTGTCCCAAATGACACCCAAGACATCAAAGTGGGAACTCTTATCGCTCTTATGGTTGAAGAGGGAGAGGACTGGAAAGGTGTCGAAATTCCGGCCGATATCTCTTCGGAAAAGCCCGCAACAGAACCACAGAAGTCAGAGACCCACCAAAAGGAGGGAAAAAGTGGTGAGAAAAGCGGGCATTTGATGGGTCCGAGTGTTAGGAATCTTTTGAATCAATACGGAATCGATTCTTCTTCAGTGAAGCCGTCCGGTCCCCACAATACTATCATTAAAGGAGATGTTCTTCAATATATAGAACAGAATAAACTGACGGCCAAAGACATGACTGCAGTCTCCTCTACGAAGTCAGCGCCGCCTAAATCTGCGGCCAAAAGTAGCGCCGAATATATTGACATCGAATTATCAAATATGAGGAAAACAATCGCCAAACGACTGACACAATCGAAGTCAACTATTCCTCACTGCTATATGACAGCCAACTGTGCGATGAATGAGGTTATAAACACTCGAAAACAACTAAAACTGTCCGGAATTAATGTTTCGGTCAATGACTTTATCATTAAAGCCACGGCTATTGCGCTCAAGAAAGTGCCACAAATCAACTGTTCGTGGAATGAGAGCACTTCTACTATTCAGATGTCACCGACAGTTGATATATCAATAGCTGTGGCCACACCTAACGGACTGATCACTCCTATAGTGAAAAACGCGAATCACTTAGATTTGGAAACAATCGGAAAGACAGTGAAGGCTTTGGCCGAAAAGGCCAGAGAAGGCAAACTACAGCCCAACGAATTCATGGGCGGGTCGTTCAGTATTTCTAATCTGGGAATGTTTGGAATCACCGAATTCTCTGCTGTCATAAACCCCCCGCAATCAGCGATTATGGCCGTCGGCTCTTCACGGCTTGTATTCGACGATAACGAACGCGTCCAGAGTATAATGACTGTCACCCTCTCATTCGATGGCAGAGTTATTGAAGAGGACGTGGCGGCCAAGTTCTTGGAAGTATTCAAATCCACTTTAGAAGACCCGGTTTTGCTTCAGAACTCTGACGGAACCGAAAATCGAAGACTAAATGCTTTGATTTCTTAATTGTTGTTAATTAGAATTGAAATTAAATTAATAATTGTTTTGATTTGTTAGTCATTTCTGTGAAATTATTTGCAAATTAGTTGTTATTCAGAGAATAAAATGTAATCTAATCTTAAAATAATATTGAGCTCAGAGTCTACTTATATTCCATTCGGTCTTATCATTAGTTCAACGAATGGTTTGTTTGTAAGAGAGTTCGTTTTGTTGACCATTTTGTTAATCTTTTCTTAATATTAGTCGAAGTTTTCATATCATTTGATTATTTTTCAGTCCATTTCTTTCTCTTAAAACAGTTTTCACTGAAATCAGAGCTCAAAATGAAGTTTTGATTGAATTTATTATTTCTTTTGCGTTGAAGTTATTGAAAATATTTAGCAATAATTTTATGTGAAAAACGACTCAACATTTTGGGACAAAATGTTTGGTAAGTCCACCGAAGGTAACTCCGACAAGAAGAACAAATCTCTTAAGAAACGGATCGGAAAAGTCTTCAAATTTGGCTCAAAATCCGATAAAAGCGAAGGAAACGAAAACTCAAAATCAAATTCAGTTAAGAGTAAATTCAAGTCATTTCTGAAGCGACAAAACGCTCAGCACAGGGATGAGTGCAAATGGCTTTTACAGCAGAGCTCTTCTCAAATATATTCTGGAATTAATGGCTCTGAAAATGACATAAATGACAAGAAGAAGAATATTCGCCAAAAGAAACAAAAACTCAAAGAACCAAAAGAAAGCCAAAAGAAAAAGAAAACATTTGTGAAAAGAGTGGGAAAAATGACTCTTCAGACCTGCAGATACATAAGTATGGGAACATCGCCCGGATATACCTATAACCCGACCTCTCACTACAATTACGAGACCCGAACTTACGAGTATTACTCATACAGTTATGGCGATCCCCAAAGCCCTTCCGTATTCTTCTAAACTTATTTTATTACTTAAATATTTTTATGAATTTATCAAAAGTTATATTATATTAACCCCTTTTGACGGATGAAACTGAATATTCTGTCGCAAACTCTATATTAATCAGATTTTATCTCATTTTAAGAATTTTAGCCAATATTTCATTTCAGCCGACTTTTTATCGTTAATCTCCTGTCGGAGGAAATGACAGCAATATATCGAATTTTAATTAAAATTTGTTTTTCTTTATAATTAAAATTTGTTTATTTAAAAACTATTTTGACAAACAAACAGTTGGTTGACTCCAAAGGGGCTCCAAATAAGTCTATTTAATTAAGTAATTAATAATCGTTTCAAAAACTGCTTTCGATAAAACCGTTTTTGGAAATATTTTTAGCGTTTTATATAAAACTCTGCGAAATAATGACTGAGAGAGTGATTCACTATAAAACTCGATTCGAGAATATTCTGCAGTATTTCAGTTCAGTATTGCAAACATTTTTTCATTAGGTATTCAAAACACAAGTTTACAAAAATGTTAGCGAATGTATTGAACTGTCATTGAAAACAATCAAAACTGAAAATAAGCTCAAACTTAGGCTCAAAATACGTAATGATTTTTTTCAATCAAAAAACAAGTTCTTTAAAAAACTTATAATCGTTTTAATCAGTGAATGTGTGCTAACAGTTAACTCAATGGCAGTCTATGTCTCAATGCATTCCTTATTATATGAACCCTCGACTCGTTATTCATTATCTCGACTTCTTTTTTATCAAAACTGTTAACATTTGTCGAGTTTTGAGGCTTTCAAACAGTGGCCCGTCTTTTATAACAATTAAATTGCGACAAATATCGGGTTTCAATATATCTGAGCCTAAATTCAGAGCAAATTCTGTTGTTTGGAATATTTTATGATTTAATAGAATAGGTATTTCGAGGGGAAGTACTTCGAAATTGAGATCAGATATAAGTGTTGAGTCATAGCTGTGAGCAAAAGACAGCAAAACATTGGTTGGCGTTTGAGTAGTGCTTAACATCCAGTCTGTGGTAAACCTTCAAAAACTGGTCGCATAACAGAACCAACAAATGAGAACTCATTTTCATTATTCAATTCTGAATTCCCTTCAAATCGGAAAAGTTGTATAAAAGCTGTGATTCAAACAAACAATTGTCACAATCATTTGATCCGACCATAAGTCTTATCCGAAGTAATTTTGTGAATTCCTAAGAATTTGTTGAATTGAGCTAAATTGAGCAAGCTCAGATTATCAATCAATTATTCATTTCCTCAATAAATTTGTTTTAACTGTTGTTTTGTTTTTCAAATTTTGAAATTTGCGTAATATTTTTGATCTGAAAAATTTTTGCTAATAATCTACTGAAGAGATGGCACCCGAAAGAAAAGTCCCGGTCCTTAGATCTGATAACAACCTCATTGACACCGAATTCAGTTCAATTCGGGAGCGCTTTGACAGCGAAATGAGGAAAATGGAGGACGAGATGAACCGATTCAGGAATCAATTGGTCGACAGAGAGAGCTCTCTATTCGGTCCCAACTCATACTCGAAGAGCATCACCGAAAAGCGGTCGTCCCACTCGACCAGCTCTTCAACGGACAGGGCTGGGGACACCACCCGAGACACGCTTCGAGACAGAGGCGACTCCTGGTTGGATGATCTCAACTCTCCTCTGGTTCAGGACGGAAAAGATGGTAAATGTCTTAAACTTCGGTTCGATGTCACCCAATACGCTCCCGAAGAGATCGTCGTCAAGACTGTCGACAACAGACTTCAGGTAATCATAAATTAAAATCATTTGATAACATGTTTTCCAAACTTTTTCATAAATAGTTTTCTTTTTGTTGTGAATTCACTTTTTGAACAAATATTTGAAAAATAATATTTATCTTCGGTTAACAATAGACCGATGGGTGGAGTCAGTCCTTGACTGGCCTTTTGTGTGTCTCCCTTTAGGTATGCCATCAGTTCTCGCTTTCAGACTATTGATAGTTTAACAAAAGTTTTTTGAGCTCTTATTTAAAAAATAGCGAGAATTTAATTGAGACAAATAATTAAGTGAAACAAAAATGCGAAAAATGTGATGAATGGCAAAGTATTCGCATTCCAGAGACCCTTATTTTAACTCTTGTTATGCCTCTCATCGGGAGTCCAATTGGCGTTTTGCCTGTTCTACCCATACATAAGCCGATCGTCGATAAAAAATATTTCACAAACAATATCTTGCAATCAATCGACGAAATTCTGTCTCATGTTTTAGTTTAGATTATATTTTCATCAGTTGTTTGCAATTCTAATAGTTTTTAATTATATTAAATGAGATTTGATTGAAACAAACGCAATGACAATAACTTTTTACGATAAGTAAAGACAAATTATTTAGTGTAAACTCAGTCAATATTGGATGTCATGAATAACAATCAATTTGTTTATTTAACTTTATTTCTGATTATTACAGCAATTCTCTGATATATGTGGCTTTAAATGAGTTTTCCCTCCCCTCTGACCCCCACACGCTTTGCTTGTTTATAATTATCTTCATTTACTGTACTATTAATGAAAAGACGTTTATTAAGTAATAAACAGAAAGTATTGTCGATTGTCTTCAATCGATTTTTCCCGAAAAACGTGAGGACAGACTACGCACAGAATTATCAATAATTTCATCTTTTTATTCAATCCTTCGAATGTCTGATGACTTAAAATAACTTTTGATTTCATACTTTATTTCGTTTCCTTTCATTGATTTATGTTTAATACAACCAAATTAGGAAATTCTATCTTTTTTTGATAAAAATGCCATTAATTAGAATATATTTGAATTCAAATAAGTCTAGAATTTTCTGCTTATTTAAGCAGACGTTTGATAAGAGTTTAAAAACCAAAATCAAATGTGTTTTAAGTTTTCTCTTCACCACTAACTGTCTAATCATCAAAATCTCAAAAATTTATTTCGAGATAAAAATGCATTTTGTAGTCAAAGATGAGATTAAACTCAAGCTTTGATTTCAATGTCAAACAATATAATTACACTGAAATCAGGGCTGCGCACAGTTCAGTATTCAACAAGGTGTAAATGTAACAAGCTTATCTTATCAGCATTATTTGGTTTGGACTGTGGGTTTTGCTTGAATAACCTAGCTCAGATTATTTTACTAATATTCCAATGAATATTTCATTGATATTTCACCTCAAATGTGTGTTTAAGAGTAAAAGATTTGAGCCGAGGAGGGGCTCCAGTGATGGCCGTTCTCTTCACTGATTGAAGGTTTGCCGCAAAAATCAATGACTCTATTTATCAATGGATTTATGGATAAATAGTGGAAAACATTAACTTCAAGTGTTGTCTCGTTTTTAGCGTTAGATTTAATTTATTGAAAGATATTCTCAAACACGATATAAAACATATGCCATAAAAAACAGTTTAAAAGTTTTGTGAGTTTTTGTCATGAATTTGATATATTATATCAAAAGAGAATACAATTTAGTCATTAATTCCAAACAAATTTTATTTTACCCTAATTTTTGTGATACCATTAAATATGCACAACTTGTTTACCGAAAGAGAAAAATGATCCAGTTTAAAACTGAACAAAAATTGACATATTTTTGTCGAATAATTTAATTTTGATCGGCTTAGGAATGAATAGGTTGTGCCCACACTCTGTGACAATACCCGCAAATATAACTTTTATTCCCATATTAGGCAACGATTGGTTGTATTGAACCCAAACGCTTAATAACCAGATATTTTGATAAATAATGTCGTGGGTGTTCTCTTCAATGCCTTTTAGCCTCAATATTGATATAATTGAGAAAATGAATGCAAAAAATCTAATTATATTTTCTCTCAATTATTAGGTTCACGCAAAACACGAGGAGAAGAGCGACAATAGAAGTGTTTACAGAGAATACAACAGAGAATTCCTTTTACCCAAAGGTACTAATCCTGAGCTCATCCGTTCGTCACTCTCCAGAGACGGTGTCCTCACAGTAGAGGCTCCCGTCCCCGCTCTGGGCGACAGCGAGCGGCGCATTCCGATCGCTCATAAATAGATTGGCGACCGTTTCCTCGGGACGGTTACCTCAGACTTTAACCAACGAACTAAATACTGTCCCATAATAACAGATAATCTCAAATATATTCACTTTTCATCTCTAAATATAAACCGATAGAAGAGTTTTTGACCAAATTTTTTGTTCACTTTTAACACTTATTTTTTTAATTCAACGAATAATAGATTATAAATGTTTTTAACACAGAGTTTGTTATCTTTTCAAATGATTTCAAACTCGAGTTTATGCTGTTTTACAATATTTTAGAGCATTTAGAATATTGCCGATTAGCATATGAGCAAGCTACTATTTTATATTATCCTAATCCTTCAATAAAACGATTTAACATTAATTCATAAACAACCATGGTCATGTATTGTTTTATCCTTGAGCCAACATATAAATTAGTGAAGGCTCAGGTGGCAAAACAGAAAAACAGCTTGCTGCTTTTGGTTCACAGCTTTACATATTAGCCGAATGACTGTATTCGAAGGAAATATCAACTTTTTAAAAGGGGATTCACTAAACACGAACAATAAATACTGTTATATGATCATGCATGATTTATTGAACAAATATTCCTTGTTGTCTGAGTTAATCAACTAATTGAATGTAATCATCATAAGCAAGGTTATTCCCTCAATTTGAATGATAGTCTGTTTGAAGCATAAGACGGAATAACTATAATTATTTCGTTTCTTAAATATATTTCATATTTTATTAAACTTTTAACTGAAGTCAAACTCCAGATTCAAATTCTGTTAAATAGTTATCTATTTTTCCACATATTCTTTGCTTTTTAGCTTATTTTGCAATACAACTCATATAATATATGATTCATATAATATGAATGTATGCCCGTATATGCCATAAAATGACACTGCTGCTTTCTAAACTATTGATCAAATCGATTGGAATTAAAAATAAAAACTTCATGGATAACATTGTGAGAAATAGCCTCAAATGGAAATTTTCAAAAATTATTATTAAAGAATTGATTTGATTGTGCGTTGAATAGACTCCTGGAAATGGTTTGACAGAAGAGGGCGACTCCTCTCCACTCCTCACTGTTCCTCACTATTCAGGCAAAACCTCATTGTATTGGAAATTAATGAAAATTGGGTTTTAGGCCAAACGTTTCCAAACATTTTTCACTCACTTATTAATTTGATTCTTGCAATTATCTCAATGCTAAGAACAAACCTTTATTAGTACTAAGATCATTCATCAACCACTGGATATGATCTGAGCCAAAATTCTTTGCAATACAAATCAAGCGATGCGGAAAAAGAGAAAAGTGATAGGAATAAAGTGTTCTAGCACATTACTCAAAAGTTCAAGAAGTTCTACTGAATGTGAATAAAAAGTATTATGTTTTCAAACTCACAAGACTTGAGTTTTTGACGAATTATTAATACACTTCACAGAAAAATAATAAATAAGAAAATGGCAAAAGTGGCATGCTCATTCATTTCAATCAGGGAATTCAACCCAGAATTGTGAAGTTGCAAGATGTAGGCTAAACCATAAGGGAATTCAAATCGAAAAACTGATTCTATTCGTAATTATTGCAAATTTGGCTAAAATTGCAAATGTTTTCCGAATTACAATAGAAAATGATTTGCAATTCAGACTACAATTAATCACTTTTTTCTTCTATTTTTTCCGCAAAAAATAATACATTTCGTGCGGAGACTGAAAATAATTTCCAAATATTGAGCTCTTATTGAAGGGCACTATCGATAACCTATTGATCCGCAAACAGAGGTTAAACTCAATTCAACGAATATTGAATACAATTTTTCTTTATATACATTTGTTTTGATGATTGCGATAAAAAATGACTTGAAGTGAGAAATATTTTAATAAAAGTGTAAATAAATAACTTAAACAACTGATGCAATGTTTCCGAATAGCTTTTGAATGGAGTTTACATTCAGTGAGAAATAGTCTTCAAATATATCGAAATATCACTCAATTCCTGACGAAATTCTGGTGAAAGTTTAGCACCAATTTTATGCTGAGTCCAAATTTTTATACTAGTTCAAATGGAAACTTCAAGAATTCGACTGAAATTTTATATTCCTCAAAAGATGACATGGACATTTTAAATGTGCATGCTGTATTTAATATTTAAGCCATAAATCTGAATATTCCAGTGAAAGTTTCAGCGATTCTTTCAATCGAAGTTAGATTTTCATCTCCGGGTAGTTATGAATTGGTTGATGTCTGTGAGAGAGCACTGGTAGCGATCGAAGCGATCATTGGGTCAATCGATTGGCTCACATATACCTGCAATGCGTCGACTGACTAAAGTCGCTCACAATGCAGTTGTGCTCACTTTGCGAGACTACATGTATTTCCATTGAGATGACGCATTGCAGGTATATTTCAACCAATCATCGTATGGCCACTCCTTTTACGCTATACCTCATTACAGTTGTGCCGAAAACTATTACGACTATATTTAGTTCCCATTGAATATTGAGTACAAAACTTAATGCAGAAAATAATTGAATTGTTTATGAAATAGAGTTTTCACTTTTTAAACATATCTTCAGATAAATTAAAGTCGAGTCCGAAGACAATCAAATAATTTGTGAATCCATTCACTCGAGTTGTGATCGATTGAGTAGAGTTGTGGTCAAAGGGAGTCCGGTATGTAATGCCTTGAGTTTGACGTAAACTGACTTAAGCCGTACGCCAAGAGTTGAGTGCAGGAAAGCATTGAGAGGGAGAGAGAGAGAGAGCACAGCATAAGCACTGGCATAGAGTCTCCGCATTGACTGCAAGCACTCAACTGTACGGCTCAGTCAGCGCTCGTCCGCATTCACGCTCTGAGTGTCGTTATATTGAGATTCAAATTTTCAAACCTCTCTCTGCAGTCAAACCTCTGGTACTAACCGAAAGACAAAACACTTCGTTTTGACTCAAATTCCTCTGATTTTAACCAATAGATTGAATTGAATAAAACAAAATAATGGTAAGTATTGTCTTATTTTCACTTTTTTTAATCAAATTATTTGTAAATTTTCTGTAAAATCAATGGATTTAAGATTTAGTTAATTATTGATTGAATGCGGCCTTAAGTGAAGTAAAGGCAATGAAAGCATTGCTTAAGTATTAGTCATACGAGACATGCCTTCGAAGGCTCTTCTCTTACATAACTATTACTCAATATTTCAGATAAATAGTAAATAATTTGATTTTATTTTCAATACAATTGAATCGGATTTCAATGAATTTATCGATTATTACATAAATTGTCGATTAATCGCTTGAATTGATCCAAAGGCCGACCAACTGACCGAAGAACAAATCGCTGAATTCAAAGAAGCGTTTTCTCTATTCGACAAAGACGGCGACGGAACCATCACTACCAAAGAGTTGGGAACCGTTATGCGATCGTTGGGACAGAATCCGACTGAAGCCGAACTGCAAGACATGATCAATGAAGTGGACGCCGACGGCAACGGAACCATTGACTTTCCAGAATTCCTAACAATGATGGCCCGCAAAATGAAGGACACCGACTCTGAGGAAGAGATTAGGGAAGCGTTCAGAGTGTTCGACAAAGACGGCAACGGTTTCATCAGCGCTGCAGAACTGCGTCACGTAATGACCAATTTGGGCGAAAAACTGACCGACGAAGAGGTCGATGAGATGATCAGAGAAGCCGACATCGATGGCGACGGACAAGTCAACTATGAAGGTCTGTATTCATTGTCTTTTATTACTCACTTTTACCACTCAGTGATGGTTTGCATCGATTCCTAAACATTTGTTTAGCGATTATTCTGTTCTCAGACTAATCCTCTTTTCTTTGCATTATTTTATTCGGTTTTTGTGTCTATTATTGCCTCCGAAGACATAAAAGCCTTTAACTAATGATTTAATTTAATGTTTGGTCTGTTTTTGTTTGATTTGGTGCAGAGTTCGTAACAATGATGACATCTAAATGAAGAGTCACTTCGGGTTCAGTCAATGGATCTGTAATTTATATATAATTAAATGCATTAAACGATTGTAAACATTATTTGAATCAAACAAAAAACAAAATTTGAAAAAATTGATTGATTTTAGAAAAAAACAAAAAAGTTTTGAAATTAATATTCTTTTTACTCATTGTTCTGAAAAACCGAATAATTTGCGGAAAAAACAGTTTGTCTTTGAATTTGCAAAAATTGTTGGATTTTATCCTCACTTTTGAAGAAAAAACTTATACATTGAACTCACAAATCGTATATTCAATTCCATAAAACCATTTATTATCTGTTTATTGAATAATTTGTTTTCTTCTGTGAATTGCAGTTCAAATCACTTATTCTTTTGTACTATAAATTAATTCAATTAAAGGTGTGTTTTGTCTCTAATTTTGCTCTAAATCTTCGATTATATACAGTATATAAATATAAATATTATATAT
>JAQGBD010000699.1:0-24896 GCA_034698165.1 Punctoribates punctum | reverse complement strand
TAGAAATTAATAGAAATTAATAGAAATTAATAGAAATTAATAGAAATTAATAGAAATTAATAGAAATTAATAGAAATTAATAGAAATTAATAGAAATTAATAGAAATTAATAGAAATTAATAGAAATTAATAGAAATAAAAAATAATAGATATCAATAGTTTTTAGTGAAACCAAAGCTCTTTATTCTGAAAATAAGGAACAAAATCAATATTAAAAACAATTAAATTGTGATAAAAATTAATAAAATGACTCTTTTTGTGTCTCATTTGTCGAATTCTATGACTGTCCTTATAGTGGATCCGCTTCTCATTAAATCGAAGCCTTTATTTATGTCTTGCAATTTGATTCTTTGTGTTATGAATGGATCCAAATCCAAGTTTCCGTTCAAATATTTTTCGGTGAGATATTCGATACCTTTTCTTGGTTTGAATCCTCCGAAGAAACTTCCCGTCAGTTTCTGTCCGGTAAGTAGAAGCCAGGGATCAATTGGAACCACTTGGCCTTCAAATAAATCAATTTATTAATTACTTAAATTTAAGATAAATCAAAGACTGAATAGGGCTAACCTTTAGGGGGAAGTCCGACGACAACACAAACCCCCCAACGGTTTAATGATTCGAAGGCAGACTTAATGGCGCCGACATTTCCAATACACTCGAAAGTATAGTCCAGTCCTCCGTAAGATTGAAACAACTGCTCCACAGTTTCAAAATTTTCGGGTAATTTGTTTGGATTAACGAATTGATTGCAACCGAACTTCTTTGCGATTTCGAACTTATTCTCATTGATATCGATTCCAATTATTCTTTTAGCGCCGCACTCTTTGGAGGCCATAATAGCAGCCAAACCAATGGCTCCCAACCCGAAAACAGCCACATTTGAGCCCTTTTCCACTTTTGCGACATTTAAAACATTTCCAAATCCAGTGACAACACAGCATCCGATTAAACAGACTTTTTCGAGTTCTGCCCTCTTGTCGATCACAACCACTGATTCTTTGGGCATAACTGTGTATTCACTAAAAGCGGCACAACCTATAGACTTGTAAATTGGCTTTTCATCCAATGTCCAGAATCTAGTTGTCCCGTCGGGCATCACATTCATTGTTTCCTGAGTTCCTTTCAATTAATATAAAATTAAAATTAACTAAAAATGTTTGAAATATAAGTACCCGTCCGACAAAAGTTGGTTTTTGTATTCTCACATAAATCACATTCCATGCAATTCGGAATCCAAAGGGGGATCACATGATCTCCAATTTTGATATCTTGGATGTTTGGTCCAATACTTTCGACAATACCGGAGCCTTCGTGACCCATAATCAATGGGAAAGTGAAGTCATTGGCTATATTCGTGTCCATTATATGCAAATCCGAGCGACAAATACCACTTCCGATAATTTTGACTCTAATTTCTCCACTTTTGGGTGGATCCACATAAATGTCTTCGACCACTAGTGGCTGATTCGGGCCTTTAGCCACTCCAGCCTTACATTTAAGTCTTTTACCCTCCATTACAATATATGATACATAAACACAACAAGTTTAAAATTCAATTTACAATAGATTAGATTAGATAAATTGGACAAGGTCAATGCTTAAACTAATATAATTAAAACATTTGATTCGGCGTTTCTTCATTTTAATAGAAATATAAACCGGGTGTTAAATAAGCTGTTTTTCCAATAATATGTTCCCATTTCGAGAATAATTATTACTAAACTTATTTTAAAACAAATAGCGGTCCAAACAAAAAGACTTCTAATTAAAGTGAATCCAATTCTCTTAAAATTCTTATTATTTGATTTCATAACATTTTGTCCTCTCTTTTGAGTTTCCAATCGATTGGCGATCATTTGAAAGATGAGTTCTTCTCTTAATTCAGTTCTTGTGTTAAGTCCTGACTCAACCATAATATTGAATCTGCAATATTTTACCCTGTTTACCAATTTGCATATATTAAGTTTTAGCTAGCTCACATTTTAAACATTATTTCCCTTGTTTTCGAATAAATTTTATTGATTGGAAATCCGATCAAAGAGTAATAGTATTTTTGTTCTCCAATTCCCAGATTGAGACCCGGATTCAAATACTTTTTCTTCACGACATTCGACAGCTCTGAGACTAAAACTGCTTTTCTGTCCACAATTTCTTTGAATGCTTTCTAAGTTCAAAAATATTGTTATTCATATAAATGTGATTTAAACCAATTTGACCTGGTCAAAATGCTGATCACCAATTAAGAATTTCATCTGAGGTTCAATTGCTGCTAGATTTTTATCGAGTGGTTTATTATTAGTGACTTTATTGTGGAACTGCCACCAAACCCACGAATCGTTGTTATTGATTACATTCATATTTGATTTAATCAATTCTTGGATAGAATCGAATGGTTTTTGTTCCACAGATAATATGAATCCAAGAATTCCGGCCGAAAAACATTCAGTGATTATCAAAGCCATTAACGACCAAATCTTGAGCAGAAAATTATCTGATTTTTCACTCAACGGCTGATTCAATAAATATCTTATGACCACAAAAAGGACTCCAATTACCGATATTTTAGACCACTTTTGCTTTTTCACAATAACTATAATAAAGAGAAAACCCCAACAAATAAACAAATGTTTTGTCTCCAAATCTTCAAAGTTATATTACCTTTGAAATAATGAAAAAGTATTATGTAAATGGTTAGGCTGAGAATAGAAATCAAAATAAATAACCAGGTGAACAGTGAAAATATTTTGAAAAAGTTCAATAAATTGTGAGATTTTGAGTGGAGAGCGCTCAGAATTACTAGATTGTACTGGTCCATATACCAGTGTGAATTTGAAAAACTGAACAAATACTCTTCAATAGACATTGGATTGAGTGCCAGGTCAAATTCCTTAATAACAAATAAGTGTTAAAGAGTATAAATTTTAGTTTCTGTATAAATAAATTAACTGGGTTATTTTTGAAATATTTGTGTAGTGTTGTCCTTTCTTTCATTAATCTGAAGGTTATATTGAATTTAAAATACATTCCTTTCGACAAAACATTTAAGACTTGACTTTCGAATCCACAAAATTTATTTGAGTTTAACTAGAATTCAAATTATGAGTCACAGTTAGAACCAAGCTCATATCATACTCATATCATACCAACCTTAACCTTATCTTGATCGAATATCATCAGCCTTTCATTAGATGAAGGATCTCCTAAATGATTGTCTCCCAACTGGAAGTCCTGACAGTCATCTAAATTATCCAACATTTTTGGTGAATTCAAATAAAATCCAAGTCTAAAAATTGTATCAGGGTAATATAATCTATGATATTATTAGTGTATAAATTGTTTGTAATATTTGTTGAAATTACGTTAAATGAATTCAGATTTTTTACTCAAATATTACATTTTGTATTATATTTGGAAAAACACTGAAATTAATGAATGCATTAATTGATTGAATACATTATATTCCAAGAATATATCAGATCTTATTAATAACTAACGACTAAAATAAGCAAAAAATTGCCGTAATATTAACTCGCATTCAAATCTTGTGATAGATTTGATTGATTTGAATTTTATTGATTCAAAAGCGGATATTAATATATGTATTTGCATGATCAAACACATTTTATTATAATTTGAAATATATTTGACACGAGTCCTCTCATTCGAATCATTGTCAGAAAACAAGATATGTATGAAAATGCTCTTGAATTGTAAATAGACTATAGTATTGTGACTTCACCTATTTAAGATATAATGTCACTTTGTATTCACAAAGAATATAGGTCAAATTGTTTTTTTTAAAATGTAAAAACATCTAAAATTCAGTATTAGTGTAAAACAAGTGAATATAACAGTATAGAGATTATGTAAAGCAAAATAGCCTGGATATGAAACTGATAAATTCTATGGACAAAAAGCTGTTCACAAGAATTTGGATTTTATGAATAATTTGTTTCGATTTTCGAATTTAAATTCAATTAATTCCAAGACAATGGTTGAAAAAATGATCGAGTAAAATATGAGAAACAAAATGAAGATCTTCTCCATGAAAATCAATTTAATGTTTTCCAAGTCTTTGCTTCCAATTGTCTTATCTCTAGATTTCAAGTTATTTGAAGACATTTCCATTTGAGCCGAAGACCGTCTTAAGGCTCTAACATTTAACCCGAATTCCACCCCTATTTGAAACCTGGGTAATATATTTTAACAGTTATTTAAATGCTCAGAATAACTATTATCTTTAGAACGAACAATTGGTATAGAATGTGCCTGGTTGGTGTCTCAATCTTATTTATGAGATGACCACTGAGAGCGTAATAGTAATACTGTTCACCGATTTCTAAATCCAATTCCGAGTTATAATACTTTTGTTGGATAACTGAAGACAATTGTAATATCAAAACAGACTTTTTGTCGGCAATATCTTTGAATAGTTTCTAAGATGAGAATTAATTTGTTTAAAGAAATGAACGAAACTTTAAATGAATACCTTATCAGATAATTTGTCTTCGGATAGAGTAACCAATTTATGTTTAATAGATTGGAGATTGTCATCGAGTGGAGTATTGTATTTGGTTTGTGACTCGTATTGCCACCAAACCCAAGAATTATTGATTGAAACGGCGCTCATATTTGTTTCTACCAATTCTTCAATACTATTGATTGGTTTGTGTTCGCGACATATCAGAGATGAAAGAATTCCGGTGGAAATACATAAAGTAATTACCAGGGCCACAAATGACCAGATTTTTGACATCAGGTTCTTATCAGTGGTCCTATTGATCGGCTGATTCACTAAATATCTGAGAATACCCCCAAAAATATTCAAAATTGATTCTCTTCTTACAAGTATTGGCTTAAAGTAATCTAAAAGTAGAAGATATTTATTCCAATTTAATGAATGTTTATAATCTAGATCATTTTACGCTTTAAGTAATTATCCACTGAAACCACAAATGTTGTCATTAAAGTCGATAAGAATATTAAAATCCAAATATTCAATGAAAAAATTTTGAATAGATTCGAGGCATCGGGTGTTTGGGTGAAGACAGCGCTCAGAATAACCAAATTGTATTGTTCTGAATACCAATAACCATATGAAAAATCAGACATATATTCACCGAAAGTCATCGGCGATAAGTAAATATCAGATTCCTAGATTGTTTATTACCAATTACATTTAATAACCCAATAATTTATAATTACCGGGTGATCCTTGAAATAGTTTCCGATATCGACCCACTCCTTGAAGATTCTTAGAGTAATGTTTAATTTGCGATACTTTCCTTTGGATAAAATGTTGAGCATTTGATACTCATATCCACATAAAACATATTCCTCGGTCTGAGTCCATTCAAATAGAAGTGTATATGAGTTAAGTGAACTTGCACATTTTGGTACAAACCCAAACTTGAGACAAAACAGTGAGATTCCTATCACTCAAATAGTCTCCCAAAAGGTTTTGATTTGAATCAAATTTCTGACAATCGTCTAACATATCACTCATTTTGGTTAATAATAATTAAATAATAAAATTCATGAAATCACAAATGGATTGATTCCATAATAAGTTAAGTAAAACCGTTTTCTTTATTCTTAAATTCAGTTTAATTGGAACAAATCAATGTTATTTTTAACACAACATAAAGTATCAAGGACATTCTAATTAAACCATTAATTATTGTATACCTCTTTCTATTGCCAGTATTTCTTAGATTTATTCATAAAATCAATAAATTTAATTACGGCCTTTGCATAACATCAGGCGTAACAGCATCTTGGTAAATAACGAGACAAACAAATTATTGCTTCATTAAAATATTGAATATAAAGTAATTCTTATAATTTGTGTTATAATTAATGACTTCATAACATTTATCTATTTATTTGGAGGTTTGGTCGATAAGAAAGAAAACCTTTTTTGGTTTTGAGAAATACAATCAACAAATTAAAGGTTATGATCAGACCCCGACTTTATAGTCATTTTAACTATTTTATTGGCAAGTCCTACGGGTCTGGAAACTCGGATGTGTCCGAATCACATAATAAGGAGTATTTTAAACCATACTTGTTATCGACTTTTTTCGACTATTCAAGGGGTTACCGACTATTTCGACTTTTAGGTGATTTTTTAGCTAATTTGGGGCAAAAATGGTTAAAAATAACAAAATTTTGAAGAAATAGTTTGAAAAGCATTGAAAACACTATCTATGAAACAGTGTTTTGAGTAGTTTTTCGTAAAAAAGGAAGATATGAACAGGCACAAATTTTGCTCAAGTTAAATTTTCGCCTTTTTCACTCGACTTTAGGGGGTGAAGGGGGGCAAAAAGTGAATTCTCAAATCTAGATGGGGACATCATCTACAATATCGAGCCTTGGCTTCATCAATAGGTTTATGGGCTGGAATCCCACCTGAGGTCGAAAATTCGGAATTTTTTTTTTAATTTTGTCAGTCAAGCTATGAAATCGTCACATTGAGAGTAACTTTTCAAGCTATAGATTTATTTTCAGTATTAGCTGACTCATTATTTAAGAGAAAACCGTATATCCGATATCGTCTTATATTGTAATACACGATAAAATCGATTTTTTAATCGACTATTTTATCGACTTTTTGATGAGTTTTTACCGACATTTATAGCGCCTAAAAGACCCTTTTATTTCGACTAAAAAGTCGGAGTTTGCTTATCATTCATTTCTCATAAGCGAAAGAGTATTCTCCACCAAAATATAAGCTGAATATATGAAAATCATTATCAAGATTAGGAGATAAATGGCCTTGTTTATAATGATAAAACATAACATCTTTTGAGAGAACATTAGTCGTCATTACTTATAAAACTTATGTTTATTAGAGCAAGATTATTCTCCATGACTTCACTGCATTCCTGGTCATACTTCACGTCAAGAACTTCACAAAAAGAGTTGAGATTTTGTTTCTCTTATTTGAAGAGAAAAACTTTTAATATCTTTCATAAAATCCCTGATTATTGTCAACAAAAGTTTTACAAAATAACAAAGTATTTTATTCTTGGCTTCAGATAAGGGTTGAAAACAATGTTATTGTCTGAGGATTGTTGACATGAAAAATGAATAATTCATGATTGAAAATAATCTTGGAATAAAAACATTTGTATTCAAAGATAAGTTTAAATACTTATATCACATTCCATCAGATTTTTAGTAATTTTTCATAAAAAAGAAAGAAAAATAATTTTTCACTTAATTAAAGTCAATTCCATTATAATAAGGCAATTATTTTGTCTAAATTAATGTAGATCCTTTGATGAACTTGATAAAAAATAACTAAAAGCTTTCTCCAAACAATTTATCAATTCTTATGTCCATAACTATCAACAGAAAAATCGGTGAAATACTCTTTGAAAGTATCGATACTTAAAACAATTTGAAAATTAATTTTTCGCATTAATTAGTGTTCTCTTCACAGAAATACAAATGTCTTTCGAATCAAAGTCTTTAGTATTCATTGCATTAAAATTGTTTTTATCTCTAATTTTTATCACTGAATGTAATCGGAATACATTTTCCAGCTATTCGTCAATTTAACCCTTTTATGCCTCAAACGACAGGAAATTTAT
Source organism: Punctoribates punctum (assembly GCA_034698165.1). Taxonomy (NCBI): domain Eukaryota; kingdom Metazoa; phylum Arthropoda; class Arachnida; order Sarcoptiformes; family Punctoribatidae; genus Punctoribates; species Punctoribates punctum. The sequence goes on along the minus strand of JAQGBD010000699.1, from coordinate 17,298 downwards.
TTTAGATTTTCCGCAACGATTGTGAAAGAGTATAATGTTTGGGGAACAGCCAGGAGTGGTAAACAAATTAATTAACATGATTAATTAATCCACACACAATATTCCCATGCTTAAATCCCTCAAATAATTGAATATTCTTCGATGCTTAAGGTTAATTCCGAACAATGATCTTGGTTATTTCATGCGTTAATTATACTTTACTTAAAAATATTTTTTCGAGTTTTTGAATAAAAGAAATAAAATTTGTTTAAAAATTCAAATTTTTTTGAATTACATTAATTGAAAATTAACCAGCATGGTAATTTTCTAATTAAATATTCAATAATCTAGTTAATATTCAGAGCTAGTGGTTTAATATATGTGTAGTGTCTCATAAAGTAAGTTTCACGAGTAAATTTCTAGAATACTTGTCCCTGCAATTTAGTAATCTTTCCACTGACGAGAGTAAAACATGAGTGAGTAAAAACAACTGAAAAATTGTTCAAACTATGATTCATTTAAAACACATAGACTGACCATATCCACAATGATAAAATTACCTGGCAAAGAGACAATGAATAAAGAGGAAATTTCCAGAAAGTTTATCTGAAAGAAAGATTATTCGTTTTGGTCGCCTCTAAATGGATGAGTTGAGAACCTCGGTAATTATATTTTTGGGCAATTTTCGCGAATTCGCTTTACATTAATAGTCTGTTTGAGTGAATGAAAAATTGATTTTCAATGAATAAGAATCAAAAATAGGTTCTTATTTAAGGCCTTTTTAATAGTAGTTAACAATTATTAATGACTATTGAATTAAAATCCCAGGAATGAGAAAAAATAACATTTATTCGCCTCTCCTTATACTCCATATCCTTTTTCTTACGGAGAGGGAGAGAGAGAGAGAGAGAGAGAGAGAGAGAGAGAGAGAGAGAGAGAGAGAGAGAGATTCAAGTATTTCTGATACAAATTATATACTCCGGAGCCGTGAGTCTGGAGTACAGAATTGAATAAATTGGTGGCATTTTTATTCTGTTCATTATATGTGTGTTGACTGTTGACTACATTCCAGTGTATTTGTGTTTGGGAGGAACGGCTGATAAGTGTTGAGAAAATAGTTGTTTTTGATTATTCTTTTAGTTAATTAAATCTAACGAAATGTTTATCTTTTTTCCGATTAAATCGATTTTTGCATTTAGTCTCGAATATAATCTATTTAATTTTGAATCGGGGTCTCTTTTCTGGCCCTTCATTAGGAATAATGAAGTTTTAAATCGATTTCTAATTGAAGTCAAAGTGTTTTCTTTTGCGAAACGGAATTTCATTCTAATAATTAATTTATTTGTTTTTTATAAACTTATTATAATTGAGTGAAAATTAAATTAATTTAATTAATTTTTCATTAATTTTAGTTAAAGGGCTTTCGGATGTGAGTCTTGTGCTGTGCGAGGAAAGGGTGGAATTCAGGGGAAAAAAGTATTAATTAAAACTTTCAAATATTTCAATGAATGCGTAGAAAATTTAATTCTTTGAATAAATCCATAAAAAGATGTTTTGCAACAAATGTTTTCATTTCGTCTAAAATTACTCATTATTTGTGACGAGAAATTTGAACCAAAAAAAACTAATCCGAATAAAAACATTTGTCTTCCTTCTCATGTATTCACTAAAATCTCAACGAAATAACAAATTCTTAGATTCGAAATCTTTTTCTATTTTTTTACATTTTCAAAAGAGCAGGATCAATTTTAAGACTATTTAAATAAGATACTGGGAATTGAAACCTGAATATTTTTATTCCTAACCACAATCCATGCAAAATCAATATTTTGAGTAAGCATAGTTTAAAATCTGTTTGATCAAAATTCAAACCCTGGTAAATAATTCGTGTTTAGCCACAATGTTTACTCAAAGTACATCATCTGAATAGTAATACAATGAGAAACCAGCCAGGTTCACATTCTGGATATTTATCCGGATTCTATTTGCTTCACATCATTTGTTATTCTTAGAATCCGAATAATAAACATGATCTTTTTATCTGCCATCAAATAAATAATGATTTCCGAGAGGTTTGACTAAAAATATGAGCTTGCAATATACATTTTGAAATTGGCCACTAAACAAATTGACCTTTAACAAAATGTAGGAATAGATTACTGTTCATTTTGCTCGGTTTTATGTTAAAGCACCTAGCATGTCTCAAGTTGAGACTCTCAACCTTTTCAGCCCTAAAGTGTAGGGTTGAAGAGTAAAGAAGATTGACAGTTATTTTTTGAAAATTTATGAATTATTATATCATTTTTCAACTCTAATTCCCTAACAATTCCCAAACATAACCAAAACGAAAAAAGAGTACAAAAGAAAAATTAGTGTAAATCTTGTTATAAATCGATTAACTAAAAGAGCAATTTTGAGTCAAATCAGGCGCAGGAAAGCCATTAAATCTCAGACAGTAATACGAATCCATATTTTTCTGGAGTGGAAACTACCCAACAGTTTATCGAAAAAATAAATTTAGGCAAAAAATATTTGAATTATTGTATGTGTGGTCTCGCGAGACAACTATTACCCATCAAAATATTGATGTTTACCTGTATTTTGAGATGGCTCATTTAACCTGCAAGTTGTTTCGATAACATTTCTTTTATGAGTTTATGTTTAATGTCCTAAAAATAGATCCATTTATTCCTTAAACACGTGTTTCACCTCTTGTTCAGCAACGAAAGCAAAAGCGGAATAATGGAACTAGATCATAAAATGAATTATTCATTATGGTTAACACTCTCTTTAATTCATTCATTAACTTTATTTACAAGTTTAGTGTAAACAAAAAACTTTTTCATTGTTTATTTTGGAAGATAAAAGTTTCGAACCCTAATAAAATTCTCTTAATTTTCAAATTAGCATGATAATTATTTCAAATAAAGAGGATTTCGCAATTTCAAGATATATCATTGATTAGTTGCTGGATAATTACGGAATTATCAGCGAAATTGAATATTAATAAACTAATTAAAGACAATTAAATGTGAAATATTCCCATTTTTCCGATCGATAGAACAGATACTTTCCCAAAAAGCACCAAGGTCAATGCATCCTAAACGCTTGAGTTGTGGCTAGAATTCTTTATTGGAAAATAAAGTTAATTGTTGAGTATTCAGTGAAAATGATTATTGATCCAGAAATCGTTTAATAAGCTTGTTCAAATTTGGAGACAACATCACAATAATGATCGGAGAGATTTAATTATTTTATTTTTTGGCTCATTTAACTCAAACCCATTTTTCTTTGTTTGTTGTCAACCCTTTTGTCACAAAATTGTATTAAAAGAAGTTTTGATGCGAAACGTGTTAAGAGTTTTCACGTTTCCGGTATTCCTTCGTCTCTCTCTCTCTCTCTCCTCTCTCTCTCTCTCTCTCTCTCTCTCGCGGAATAAATGTCGAGATAATTGAATGCAACAAATATTTATATTTATTTTTTTGCATAAATTCAATGCATTTTATGTTTCATATTATAAATCAATAAACAATTAATTACACAATTTTTAAAACCTATTAATCGGCTGCAAATTATTTGATCTTATTTTACATAACTTAACAATACTTGAAAATCAAATAATTTTACAATTTTTGAGAGCAATAACCAGAAGTTATCACAACAATGAAAGTCTACTCGAATGGAATGGTAGGTAATTACGGTCCAAATGCAGCCAAAACTCTCCGACAGTTATTATTGGATATGAGATGAGAAAACAATATTTAGGTTTTCAGTAAAATAATGGCACTTTTCAGGCTTTATATCATTTTTTTGGATTTGACAGCAAATTATTAATTAGGAATACATTAAATATATGAGCATTTGTTTAATATTATTTGTTTGTCGCCTATTATGTGAAAACCACTCAACAAATCTGTTTACAAACTATTCGTTGTTTTCCACAATTTCTCGGAGGCTTCACATAAATGGCATTCATTTGTATTGAAATCAAATATCAGTCAAATGAGAAATATTTTTAGAGAATATATAACTCGAATAAAATCGAATATCAAATAAGAGAGAAGTTATACAAAATTTTAACATTTATTTTGAGTCCAATACTAATCAGAATTGTATTTGAATTGATTACTAATCATTGGATCAAATGAATTACGAAATCAATGATAAACTGATTGGCTGTCATCGAGTTGTCATTCTTTAGATCTCTTTTTGATTAAAAGCGAATATTATTCAATACTTTTGACAAATGTCTTCAAAACAAACAAAAAATTTGATTTTGAAATTCCAAACGAATGTCTAAATAATACATTTAGTGCTTAAAATGTATTTATTTTTTCCGAGGATTTCCTTCAATAATATTCTACAAACTGAACGTCAATTCAAATGTTGTTCTGATTGGAGTCGAACTCAAATAAAATTTTGAATTTTTGGTAATATTTTACAAATAAACTGAAAAAGAGGTTCAAAATGAGAGAATCAATAATAAGGAAAATAGAATTGAATGATAGGAACCCATAAATAATATATTTTGCTGTCAAAAGTTTCGATGAAATAAATGATTAAAATTAAAATTAAACAAAAATAAAACGTTTATAGCATAAGTCCGTGGGGCCAAGCGGGGGGTCGTCACCTTTTGGGCAATCCTTTGTTTCGATAATCAAATCGATCCATCGATTATTGATTAACTAATTTAGTCGTCAAATGAGCTCACTTTTGATTATATTAGTTTCAAACTCTTAATTCTGGTTATAATTAGCCTTTAATTTGTTTGTTTGTTTGCATTCAATAAAATGAAAAATTTTGAACTCGAGTCAGAAGTTCTGCTTTTATGATAACTTTGATTTGAATATAAAATTATAATAAATATATTTATAAATTAATTTAAACGCTATATAAAAGAATTGTTTGAAAAATAGCAAAATAAATATCAATTTGTGGAAAAAATACGAATAAAATTTTGATAATAATTCTGTTTTGCTTTCGATATAATCGATATATTGGCTAAAATTCATTTACGTTTTGGCAACACTTTTGAAATATCGAAGAAAATCGTCAGAAAACTGTATTGAATTAGTCGTTGACTAGTCTTAGATATCCACACCTGTAATGCAATGGGCAGATGTCGGTCCCATCTTATCATTGATAAGTTATCACCCAAACAGAGCTCAAAGAGTTGAAGGTTTCAATAGATTTCATGGATAAGAGAGAAACAAACGACACAATCGATTCTCTCCGTCTCTCTAATCATACTTTTCTTTTGTATAAATAGATATTTAATGACAGAATATATCAGAGGGGAACAGAACAGAACAGAATAGAACAGCTTAGCAAAGAAACACAAAGAAAGGGGTCATTTTTGTTTTTAATATGAAATTTCATTAGAAAAAAATCAAAAACAAATACGAAGGTAACTCTTCTGTTGAGGTTTTCTTTTTGATTAATTAAAATGATTTATGAATTGGAGATAATTTAAGACCACTTTCTGTCAATTTTGGTGATCAATCACTTCATTATCGAAGAGGTTTACAACTCATCAGAGAAGAGATTTAAATATATGACAGACTTTTAGAATAAATTTATATTAGAATTCTATTCAGAGCTGAGAACTGAATAATTCAGACCATTTGTTGCAATTGTTTTAATTGATTCAAATGCCAAACACTTTAAAAGTCTGATTAGTAGTAATCGTTTGATAACTAATTGGCGCCAATTCTCTGAATTCATTGATTTTCGTCAATAAGTAAAACAAAAACAAAAATTATCTCAACTTTGATTAGAATTAAGAAATATTGAAATTTCTGTCCCCTAAGAGTCAACACAGGGCTAAGAATTCAGTATTTTTCGAAACTTAGAGAAAATAAGGAAGAATTGGATTAAAAGCAAAAAAAGGTTTTCTTTTGCAATATCTCCACATTTAAAGAGTTAAGAAATTTGTTTAATTAAAAGAATCAAAAGAAGAAAAAAGTGTTTTATAAAAGTGAATAAATAAGCGGTATTTCAAGGGATCCGACATATTCTGAAAACATTTGAAAAGTGATAAAAATTTGTTTAAGTTATAACTTATAAGACTAGAGAGCGTCCGTCCATTCAATACAATTCAATACAATTTTCATTTGAAAAACTAATGAATTGTTCGTAATTTGAAAAATTTAAAGACTATCGACTGACTGGCTATTAGTGGCTTTCAGTTTGGAAATCGGGTTTTGGAAGAGCAAGAGTTCGGTTACTCTTATGGCTAAACATAATTGTATTGAATGGAAATTTTACACTCAATTGTATTATTAATTTTCGACAATAATTTAAGAAAATTTGTCGAAAATTTGAAAATAATCTCTTAATTTAAATGAATTCCCGTTCAATGAATTCAATGAAAAAATTAATTAAAGATTGTTTGCGAACTAAATATTGAAAATTGGATTTGACTTTACTTATGATTAGCGCTAAGAAGACATTGGATTCGATTTGAGTTGAAGTTTATGCGATAATCGGATCTTCTCTTTGTGGTAATTGCGGTCATATTCGAGAACTAGATTTTTGATGTGAGCTAACTTGTCGTGAAGATAGAACATCCGTTTCCGACATTTCTGGAACTTTGGACAGTTCTTTGTGTCCTCGTATTCCTTAACGATTTGATCCATCAATTTCTGGAGACAAAGACACTCAGTTGGCAGCGATTGGAGGGAAGCAAAGAGAGAGATCACTTACATTCCAATCGTCAGATCCTTCGACTTTGGTGTTGAGCCTAATCTCCAGTTCGGAGAACTTTGTGGCCACGTTTTCTATATACCGATGAAGACGTCGGTACTCTTCGTATTCGATATAGAAGTCCCGTTTGTATTGAGCCCTTTGCTCCAAATTCAGGATTTTTGTATATTTTCTGCGTTTAAACAATCGATTTAATGATATTTAAGTAGAGAACAGAATATTTTTAATTACGATAAATAGTCTGGAGTTTCGTCGTTTGTACACAAAGTATAGGAATTAGAAGAACTCAAAGTACTTCCGTCGTGACTACCGGTGCCGCTATCAGGACTTGAATTGGGAGAAGAATTGATTGAATCGGATCCGTTGCCATTAGTCATGTGATAACCATTAGTTTTAAACCTATTGAATGCATTTCTGGACTGACTTTTGGTGAATGAGTTATCGTTCGACAAATAATTGACGACACGATTGGTCTGATTGTGGAACTGTTGTTGCGATAAATACATTGGATTAGAATCGGGTGACACTTGACTTGTAGTGGTTAGAGAAGAATCAGTATTCTTAAGATCTCCGTTTGAGTTAACGGTTCCACTCATCAAATTGGAGTCTCGTTCAGGACTGGAGGGCTTATTAGCCCAACCATTGAGTAAATGGTTATATCCGTTGGTTTTCAGTTTAGTGTTCGGAGACTTTTCATTGATTGAAGAGTTCTCTAAAGGCTTTTGCTTTTTGGCCACCGATGAAGAACTTTCAGCACTTCTTTTACAAATGGCAGGACTTTTTGAGCCGACGGGTGAATTGCAGCCCACACTCATCGGTGAACCAAACGTAGGCATTGAACCGCAATCCGAAAGCGGAGATATCTCGTTCTGACCCAATGTCTGGGCTGACAAACTCTGTGGTGCGTTAGTTAAGGGATTCCTCGATTCGACTAATTCTTTCTCTTCAGTGGTGTAGTCGTCCCAATCGGCGTTCACTTCAATCCAACCCGTTTTGGACAACTCATAGACATTGTCTTTAAGGTTAGAAACATTGTTGAGAAGAGAAATCAGTTCTTTTTTATCCACATCTTTGTGGCCTTCAATGGATAGCCTCTGAATGAGTTCAGACTTCTTGAAGGGACGCAAAGCTAACATATGGACGACTACTTCACGCAATGGTTTCTTGAGTTCGTTGTGATTAGTGTCGAGGTTTACATTAAAACTCATGTAATTATTGTTTGAATTGGTTTTAGTATTAATGGAGTTATTGCTACCAATGCTACCACTGTTACCACTACTAGTCTTATTAGGAATGCCATTAATGGTATTGCCGTTCAATTTGAGCGTTGGGGGCGAGTAAGGCTTATTATGGCCATTATGACCGGTCTGTGCTGCGGGATGTGCTGGTTGTGAATGAGGTGTGGCTCGGGAGGTCGTCAAATGTCGCCTGACTTTGACCTTTCGGCCGACGTTCGGATCACTAGCTTTGATAACTTTGGTGCTATTCTTCTTGTTTTCGCGCTCGACGACAGCCATTTTGACTTTTGTCTTCTGATAGCTGTCATCGTTGGCGTGAATTTGCAATTTGTAGTCAACATTACCCAAGGATTCGATTGACTTGTTTTTTGTTTGTCGAATGCATTCAAAGCTGCCCTGAGGTTCGACTGCATCGACATTAGACAGCGTGAAACTGAACCGTTGCCTCTCGTCCTCAACATTACTCGATTTCAACGGAATACTGATTACCTGACAATTAGTAAAATCGCTTTCAGTTTTCACATCAAATCTTATTTTTATTCAAATGAGAGCCATCGCCGGTCTTTCTGGGTCTGGTTAGTGACCCATTTTTAATACACACTTAAAAAGTGGAACATATAGTCACTACTGTCTGTTTGAGGAACCGCTTACTTAACTCAAAAGTATGCGCTAAAGCGATGGCCCAAAGCTTACTATTGGTTACAACGCATATGAAAATTATTTTAATAAGTACTCAAATCATCAGATTTTGGGCCCAATAATCAAAATTATGGCTAAAATTCACTATTTATTGAACTAATACTGCAATAATTGCTCTCCATTTGCCTCAAACTGTTATTGTACTGAAAATAACGAGAAACGGAGTTATGGGGGACTCCCGACTAATTCTGTTAAAACATTTTAAATTTCCATTTAATTGTAAAAAAGAGATAATAATTGTGTGTATGTGAAGAGAGATGTTTGGATGAGTTGGGTATAGGCCGGTTGGGGTGTCTATAAAGTGGTATTATTGGCTTAAATTGGTTTCTTGTGTGTGTCAAGGAAGTTCAATAAACCCAATATTAGGTCGACATTAATGCTATTAATGCTCAACACATACAATATGTGTCTGACTTAAGAATGTTTGTTAAACTAATTCAAAACTAAGTCTAATTGAGACACAAATTAAGTGCTTTTATTAAAAATATATAAAACTTATGATATTTTGAGCCCTACTTCTTGAGGACAGGACTTACCCCTTGAGAATCATTTGAACGGAATTCGATCGATGGCTTGGAATTCGAACAGAGACTACCCTTTGGACCAAAAGACAAAAAAAGTTAATATTTGTTAAAAATCAATGGATTCAAAGAAATCAGTTTTGAAAAGATGGGGAAAAATGTGGTTTTGGCTAAAATAACTCAAATTGGGCACTGAGTGTGTGAATGTTGATATGCTCATGCTCGTTTTGGCTCATTTGCCAACATTTGACGAATTTTAGAGAAAATTCTTCAAAGATTAATCAGAGAAACAAAAATTATGTTAATTTTGAAACGAAAAGGATATAAAAAATAGCAAACATTTGTTTATTATTCGAAAAAAGGATAAAAATTCTCGTTTTTAAAGATAAACTGGTTATTGGTTTGAGAACATAAGGGAAGCCATAATTTGAGAGACTATAGCTCTCATGTATTTCTCAAAGACTGAAAGACTGGTTCCATTGTATTAATTAATAAAAGAAAGTCATTTAAAAACTAAATTAATGTCAAAGAAAATATTGGTTCGAAAAAAATGATCAAAAATAAAGTGAAACGATTTGAAAGTCGTTTAAAGGTTTTGAACTTTGAGTAAAACGCACACAAAATCACATAATTTGATGGCTTTTTGCAACAGTTTTGTGATAAACAGTTGCGATAATCAGCACAACTCTAATGGCGATACGAATGCCATTCAAATCAACTCACAAACCATCCGACGGCCAGTCCTTTGGCCCTCAATCCTCTCCACAACCCCTCTATGTCTCACAGCTGTCCCCCAATTGTCACAAAACAAGACAATAGACTAAACACTTGCATTCATAGGGCGATCTCAATCTGATCCCAATCCGTGTCAAAGTTTAACACAATTTTCATTAGAATCTCTTTAATTGAGACAAAACTAAATGTTTTGTTAAATGAGTGAAAAATATCAGATCTATAGACAAGTCTTTGAGAAACAGAAAAAGGAGTAAACAAATGGCAAAAGTCGTAAACAAGAGATTAAGCGCAACAAAAGACGCATTCAATTCGGCCCAAGAAGTGGTCGGATAAGAGTTTGCATACCTTTTGGCTGAGATAGTCTTCGATGGCTTTGAGGGCAGAATCGGTTAGTTTAACGAATATCAAAGACTTATCGATTGAGTGATTCAGATGTGATGTAAGAGCATATTGTTGTCGCTCACAGAGAGTGGCCATCACTCAGTCCTACTGTCCTTTCAGTGCTAACACTACTGATATGCAGACGATATACTCAATGAATCACTGGAAGTAAGCAATTGGTGGACACACTCTTCGGTATTGCTTTCGATTTGATGTTATTATCGAAAATGTCGTTCCGATTGTGTTGTCGTTTGAGTCGTATTCTGAGCGAAGGTTAGAGACATTCACTCATTGACTGTAATGTTGGCGACACTGCAAACAACTCAAACACTCAACACTCGCACCACTACTGCCAGCAATCGGTGCACACATTACCTGAGCCCACACTCCATAGACTCACACATAACACACATAACACTAAACAAGTATTTAACCCCAAATCCACTCAAATCTACTGAAAGTTTTTGTTCTCATTTTCTAACATTTTTTTTCGAACCAATAGTTGTTTTAAACTTCTCATACATTCCCCGCATTTAGAGCTCATTCAGAGCCCATTCAGATCCCATTTAGAGCTGATTTAGAGCCCATTCAAAGCTGTCCACCACTTGAGGTGATGCCCGAAATGCATTCTCCGAGATGTCCAATATTTTACCCCTCCCTCCATTGATACTTAGCATGCCTAATATTTTATCTTGCAATATTTTAATTTTCTATATCAGAAAACAAATACAGAACTGAATAAGCAATGAGCAAGTTACATTTCCTTTGTAACCCAAACAGTCAAATAGTCTGATAACAAGAGTGACAATCGGATAATTTTCTCTTGGATTTTGACAACAAGATAATTATATAGAAGAATAAATGACTAGATGATTCTATTTTGGAATATAGCAAGTGAATGTGTGCTAGATTAATTAAAGCAAGAATAGGGAGAAATCCCCAAAAGTGTGATAAAACACCAGATTGTCGTCAAAAATAAAGTTGTGTCGGTTTCGTCACTAAAATCACTGAAATCTTTTCGATTAGTTTTCTTCGGAATTTTTGACAAAAATATTGTTTTGACGCAAAACCTGAGACGTTATTTGTATGGCATATGAGAGGAGGGATCGACTCTATTGAGGCCACCAATGAGTCGACCAATGAGTCCACTTTTGGCTCATTGCGTCTCAACTCTAGTGACGTCTGAGCTGTCAATTAAGCGAAAGTTAATTCCAATTATTTTCATTCCATTCAATACATTATAAACTCTTTTCTTCCTTTTTTCACAACTTTTACGAACAACAAAAATATTGTCCGCTTTTTACTCATTTCTCATTCAATTGGATTCCAATACTGTTTACCACTTTTTCATATTCTTTTAAAATTAAACTTTAATTCAATTCTTTGCAATTTATAAGTTTTATGAATGAAAAGAGACTTTAGACCGAAGATGAGATGAAAGGGAGGACTGCCTGACCGGGTCCTGCCTCTCCTGGTCTGCTCCTCAATAAAAGTCGGAGCAAAAGATGATTAATGACTTTTGTTGTATCAGTTGTTGAGAAAAGAAGTGATAAAATCGATATTTAATCAAATAATTGTTTAATACATTTCGTGATTATTATCATAATTGCTATAAATCTAAAAAATTAACATAACTTTGATATCAATAAAAGTAAATCTAAAGTCAAAGAGCAATCAATTGTTGGACAATAAAAGTAAATATAAGTCGAATCCAAATCAGAGGATAAATAATAAGAAATTTAAAAATCAATTCAAACTTTTGTGAGAATTTGGCACAAAATGCAGAAAAGATTGGATTTACTCAGAAATAGACAGACAATGGGTTTAACGCTATTCAAAGAGAAATAAAATGCGATAAAACATTGATTATTGTAATTCTGATTATAATTATGAGAGAAATGATTCGAATTTTAACCTTTTTGTAACAAAAACGAGAGATTCGGAGATTCAGTCGCTCTTCACAGCTATTTAACGTTTGAAACAAAAGTTAATCATTGAAATCAATCGATAGTCAATACCGTCATAAGCTTTGGAAGAGAGGTTTTTGGCCGAACCCACAGCCGATGACAGCGCACTGTCGATGTTTTGGTGGTTCCTCAAAAAGATGGGACGAATGAGTCGCGAATAGATATAATTTGAACCATTGTTTTGGATCGGAAGGAAACACCAGACGAGGAACACAACCTTTGATTAACCATAAAACAATAGATTAGTTCAATTCTTCACAACTTTTTGTGAGCTTTTGTTTAAAATCAAATGATTCGGATCATTGACTCCAACTTTCAATCAACTGATCCGTCAAATCCTTAAAATTGTTTTATGTGATTATGTAATGAAAAAGATTATAAAATCAAATGCAATATAAACTACTAAATGAGGGGTCATTTATAACATATATCACTGGTTTTATGCTGTGCTCAGCTCAAGGTTAACTCAACCACCGCTAAAGTCTCAATCGTTTTGGTAATGAAAATGCGATTCAATTGCTTTGATTAAAATTTGTCCAAAGATTGGATTCACTAAAAAACAACTCTCTCTTGGTTTTGGACGAAGAGAGACAGACATTCAAATATCTCAAACCAATTGAAATGAATTTTTTTTGCCAAACCTTTGGGTTATTCCCTAACAGTTACTAAAGATATGGAGAATTGAAATGATATAAGGATTTGATCGCTTAGTGACCATTAATTTTCACTATTTCTCGTCAATTGTGTCATAAAATATAATTAATGAATAGATTTGAGACGATTTTCTTTTTTATGATTTCTGTTTTGAGACAAATTTGTCAAAAACGACAAAATAAAACATTTTCTAAATAAAGAAATGGTTCCGGAAATCCATTTCCGATAACAAAATATCCGTTTAATAGTTGGAAAATAAAGGAGAAAATCACTGAGAGATACCTTAACCAACCAATAGAGGGGAAACCAACTGAAGATTATGTCTGAGAAGAACTCAAAGACACTGAACAGAGCGAAGACAACCCAATATGTAAGCCATTTGGTGTCGTCCTCTTTATGCACACTTTCCAGGGCTTTAATTCTGTCAACAAATTTCAATCAATTTATGAATTGAAGGAAACGATAAGAAAACAAATAAAGAAAAAAATTATGGCTTACGAGGCGTACGCCGGGTATACAAAGCCAACGATATTACAGACCAGTTCCGCAAAGTATCCGAATATCATATAAATGGCGACCAAACCCATCAATCCTATGACCAAAATGAGATTAAACCAGCAAATAATGGATAAGACAATACCCTGAGCGATGTAAATGCGTTTAACTCCCGTTGTTTTCTCGATTTTGTCGGCGATATCGGAAACGCGTCCCGAACTGTGCAGCCATTTGTCTAAATTGGACACAAATTGCTGATAAAATTGAGACATTTTTAGGCAATTATTATTTGCAATTAAATCTTAATGTCTTAAAAAATTATTTGAATCGATTGGAGATATATTGAAATAATTAATAAAATCAGAGATAAATGTCTAGACTTTGATAACAAATGCTTTAATTGTCTCCAAAACTAATGCATAACTCAATGGGTTTTCAATCACTGAATCACTCAATTTATTTGCGATTTCCAAACCGTCGACACCTCTACACCTTTGCTGGGGTTTTGTTGAGTCCAACGAAAAGAGAGACTAATTGTCGATAAAATGCCTTTAATTTCATCTTAAATGACATTTCAATCAAAGTTTAGAGAATTCCTTAAAAAAGATTATTCAATGGCTTTAACTGAAGACGAAGAACAAGAAATCGATTCCAACGATGACATCGATTACTTCCACAGATTTTCTAAACTTTTCAACAAATGTGAAGAAATTAAAGCCGAAAACGAAAGACTTATTAATAATATCTATAATACGAAGAAATTGTCGAAAAAACTCGAAAAACACAAAAAGTAAACAATATTTATGTTATTTATATATTTTTAAAAATCTTTTTGTTTATACGAAACAGGATTTTAATCAAACGATTATCAAAATATAGAGTCGATTATAAGAACTATGATTTACCACTTTTTCTTGAGGTGATAACCATTTGATTATAATTTGAGTAATTGATAAATTGTGATATAAACAGAGCGAACAGTCGGCCCAACAGACTGTCCAACAGTCGGCACAAAAAACCTCGAATGATATGAAGAGCAAGAATTTAGTGATAAAACCGAATTGCATTCAAACAAATGTCTCGAATAAGACTAAAAAATTGAAACCAAATAACAGTCGGAATGAGAGCACTTCCAACGGAAACTCTTGTGTCGCTCCCAAAAAGCCAATAAATCCATATCTGCTCTTCTGTCAGGAAAATAGGACTTTAGTCCAAGAGAAGTACCAAATCAAACATAAGGTAATAATTAAACAAATAAATGGGTATTGATTTTGATTTGAAATTAGGCTGAGATGACACACCAGGAACTGACCAAAGCGTTGGCACAGGAATGGCACGAACTGTCACTCACTGACAAACAGGTCTCATCTGCTTATGTCTCACAATTGGTTACATTGTTTTTGATCAATAGGTTTATTATAATCTGTTTAACGACGAAAAGGTTCGCTACGAAACCCAAATGAAATTATTTACGGCCAACAAAGAGTCCACAAATGACTCGTGTGACTGAACCCTATCCTTAGTTGGCTTTAAACTGATTTTTACGTTCCCTCAACTCTTGCATCGTTCCGATGGCGTCATTTGCTTTATTGACCTGATTTTGGACACTCGCGATGTCTACTCTCATGAAGGGATTGGTTTTCTTCTCTTCTCCTATTGTCGAAGGAATGGTCGACTCATTCTTAGATCGCAAGTTCTGAACATAATTATGACAATTATTTTTTGGATATTTTCAATAAAATGGTGAAAACCTGCGCCCATTTCAGCTTTTTGGTGATGTCCTCATTATTGGGCTCAACCTTTGCGGCGAACTTGAGATTAGTCAGAGTGTATTCGTGACCACAAAACACTTTCTGTTAATTCACGTCATTATTGTTTCCGCTTTAAATCAAAAACAGAGATAAAATTACCGTATTTTCGGGCAAATTCCTGAGCACTTCGATTAGCGCTCTATACATCTGTTGTGGTGTTCCCTCGAAGAATTTGCCGCACCCGCCAACAAACAGTGTGTCTCCTATTTTAAGATCAGATGTTTAAGTCTTCAATGTTTTGGTAAAAAGAATTACCGGTGAAAACCAAAGGATCGACGTTTGGCTCATTAGAAGTGACAAAATAGCAAATGTGTCCCTTTGTATGGCACGGAGTGAACAGGCATTCAATGTTGAGCCCTCCGACCGAAAGTTTGTCGCCGTTCGTCACTTTCTTATTCATAGCCCCAACTCTTTCGTCGCCCCCGACCACTGTTAAAGAGGGTAAAAGTTTGAAGATTTGTTCGTTACCTCCCGCGTGATCCCAGTGGTGGTGAGTCGTCAGAACTGTTGTCAAATTGAGGTTTTCCTCTTTGACAGCATTTAGTACTTTATTTGGTTCGACGGGATCGACAACTGCTGTCTCTTTGGTTTTGTCATCAATCAAAAGGTACATATAGTTGTCGTCCAGCGCCGGAATTATTCGAACTCTCATATCGTTGGAATGGGTGATAGTCTTAGGCGTAGAATGAAATCCTTTTCTTCTTAAGAGCGGCAAAAGTAATGAGAAACCTATTATTTGGTTCCAAATCACAAAATTAATTTTTTCCCGGACTCTGACCATAATATTAGTATTGGACCTCTATTTGCGAGTTCTTCAGAAAGTGGTTCAAAAATATTACTCTTAATTAATGATCCGAAAGAGAAAAAAAAAATCTCAAAAGATCTCCAGAAAACTATAAGAGATCTAACCTTGACTTTAGGTCCTTTAAGTTTAATCTAACTGCAACATAAAGATGACCATACTCATACTCATACTCATACTCATACTCATACTCATACTCATACTCATACTCATACTCATAGTTGACTAAATTAGTTTCTTATGTACTACTCATAGGTTTGTGAAATACTTAAATTGGAATAACTCTAACTCTTGTTGGGATCAGTTATCACTTCACTTATCTCTCCTCTTAATCATCAATTGAGACCATTTGTCACAAAAAAGATTTACTCAATTTGATTGTCGACTTTGATCTCTAACTCATGGTTTGATTCAAAAACTAATGACTGGTGAATATAATTATGAACTGTAATAATGAGCATGGTAAATTATGATAAACTATGATAATTCTATTAATACTAACAAATGGACGGATTAGTAATTATAGTTATGTTTATATCTTATTATTAGTCTTCACTTATGACTAGATTTCAATCAATTAATTCAATTCAATTGTAATTGTGGTCCGAATATCGAGAATCGATGTCTTTATTTAAATCGGAATAAAATTCAAATTTAATGAAATGTTTGGTCAGAGAAGTGTTGTCTTTATTCCGCTTCGTCGACGTTCTCAGTCTGGAGACCCTTAAACGTGGCGACGGGAACGTGCGTTACCAAAGTGTATAACTTATTAGGACTGTCCTCATCTTCATTACGTCTTCGGGCGAGTCTGACGCGCACCCGATAGGGAACGTTTCGGATGCCTTTACTCCACAAAAATTTGTTGAGTCGGGTATCGATCCTCACGTCTTGTGTTCCCATTTGTTTTTCGGCGAATTTCCTGAGCTCTTTGATGGCACGGGGAGCCTTCTTCTTGAATCCCACCCCATGAAGACGTTTGTGAAGATGAACCGTATATTCACGAGTTATCACTTCATTGAGAGCCGATTTCGACTTCTTCTCTGTTTTCGCCTTTTTTGCCATCTCTTAGATTAAGACTATTTTACAGATTATGAGATAAGGTTTGGATTTGGAATTAAAAAAAGGTCTCGTATTTGAAAATAATTACAATTAAATCAAATCAATTGATTGATAATATTTTTTGAATATAATTAATCAAAACAAACCTTTTTGGACAAAAAATTGCATTTAATTTCAGACGCGATGTCAACGGAAAGGGAAGTAATCGACACAACCATTGCTGTCCACAGATGGCAACCCTCTCATACTTTC
>JAQGBD010000698.1:0-24948 GCA_034698165.1 Punctoribates punctum | reverse complement strand
GTGATATTCAGTTCAGCGCACAGTATATCAAAGTTTCTATCATTAGAATTGATCTTAAAGTTGATCATTGAATTAGTCGAGTGCTGTGTCAATGGATCTGCAGAACAGGTGCGCAAACTATTAGTATATTACCTGCTTTTGGAAGCAATTGTATTCCAACGACAAAACAAAACTTCAAATTTCGATATCGTCTGCGAAAGAACCCAACAGTAGTAACAAAACAACACAAAAGCGTTACCGAAAAAAATGAGCCTAACCTTGACTCTGGGGATAGAGAGAGAGAGAGAGAGAGAGAGAGAGAGAGAGAGAGAGAGAGAGAGAGACGGGTCTAATGCTCGCAACCACTCAAGAGATGGTAATTTCGGAATCACTCAAATGTGAACTCAATTTTCATTATGTAATATAACAATTGCTTTCTCTTTGATTTCTCTTTGAGTTACTTTTTATCGTTTAAAGTAATATTCAATTCAATAGACTCAGAGACAGAGACCAAAAGGAGAGTTATGTAAAGATATACAGAACTGATGCTAATGTCAATTGAATTGGTAATTGTTTGCAATCAATTTAGATTCAGATGGCTTTGAAAAATACCACGAATTTATTATTTCTTTCGGAATTATTACATCAAAAATAACTTATATAACGAAATAGTGTTTTATTTTGAAGAAGTTATACAACGATTGTTATAGAGGGTCAGGGAGAGCGGCCCAGAGTGCCCAGAGTGCCTCGGGGCAAAAGGTGTTCGCGTGGTGGACATTAACAAAGTCCAAGTCGTGGGAATGAATGGGCTTTTCTCCCGCAGAAAACACGCCGACTATGGTTGGGATACAAAAACTTCTCAGCAATGGTTTGACTCAAATAATATGAGTTACGACTCAACTGACAATCAATAAGTGTTGTGTCTTACAGTTGGGGCGTCTCTGACACTATTCCAACACTATTTCGATGACTTTCAAAATATTCATAAATTATAAATTAAAAGTTCAAACCTATAAAAACTTATTTTTCATTCAAATAATTTATTAAAATTTATCCGATTCTTAGTGTTTGGAAAATATATATCTTAAGAGCAAAATAAAAATAAGTGTCGTTTTGCTCGTAAGTCCAATTAAAATACCTTTCTCACTTCAATTCCCTAAATTAATCAAACGAATAGGATTTAATTTTAAGTCCTGGACTCAATTTCTTCTTTATTTTATGAAAGTCCTGAAAGTGAGATATATTTCCGTTGAATTGATTCGGATCTGTCTTTTGAGGCCTGAATCGGGTCAACAATTAACCAATTGATTGATCGATAAATAAAGACATAACTATTATATCAAATGACATCATTTCACAGCTTTTAAATCGAATATACTTTTGTTTAACGACTAAAACATACAAAATCAGAGAAATGCTTCAAAATATTAAAATTAATGAACTTGGTTTTCAGGGATGGGCACTGTTTAGGCGGTTAAGGGCTTCCGAATATTATATCACATAACGAGTTATTTAAGGAAATATTAAATCAGTTAATATATGTTTAGTTTAGTTAGAATTGTAGATAATGTTAAGAAATGAGTGAAATCGTGGCATATCAGGGGTTACTATACATTACTATATTTATGGTGGACTCAAATAATTGGCTAATAATTCGGATGAAATGCCGATACATATTACATATTAACCTATTTTGAGAAACGGCTGAAAACTAAATCATACGAAATGTTTATTTCGTGATTTTAAAAGAATAATTGAATTTAAAAGAAGTTCTCATTAATTAAACTGAAAGATAGTAAACAAT
The DNA here is from genome assembly GCA_034698165.1 of Punctoribates punctum. Taxonomy (NCBI): domain Eukaryota; kingdom Metazoa; phylum Arthropoda; class Arachnida; order Sarcoptiformes; family Punctoribatidae; genus Punctoribates; species Punctoribates punctum. Next base: position 23,165 of record JAQGBD010000698.1, on the reverse strand, counting down.
TGATTAATAAAATGATAAGACATTCGCCGAAAACCTGATGTCTGGAGAGAAGAGAATTCAAATTAATGTAATTTATTATTAGAAATGAGTATAAAATTAAAATTTAATGAAAACATTTCTTATTTTAATTAAATGGTTATTAAGTTGTGGCAAAACTTATGATTATAATGAGTGTGAGAGACAAGAGTTTGGCCCAAATCTGGAGTGTCCTCCATGTCCTCAAACATTGAATAAATTAGAGGTGAATAGCGAGAGAAGACTCCAATTGATTTGGTTTTTAAACAAAGTTTATCGAAAAAAGTTTGAACAGAATGAAGAGTGAAGAGCTCTAAGACAACCATAAACCAGGGGTATGGCCTGATTTGCTACTGCCAGCTGGTGTTCTAAGGGATGGCCACTAAGAAGTTTAGAGCCTTAAGGTATAGCGAGTGAGTCAGACCGTTCTCACGTTAGTCTTTCACCTGTTTCGGCACGCGATGGCTAATGGCATAGACGTCACAACGAACTGAGTACCAGAGCTCAGAACTCAACGACCCAGTCGTGGGAAAACGTGGGAACAGAAGCACAACACTTATTCTTTTTACTTCAACTTCGAGAATATAAAACCAATGAATGCCTCCAAAATCCGTACAGTTTTTGGGTCTCTCCTCTCATATCCTAATATTTTTCTCTCCTTTTTCTCACATTTGTAAGAAAACTCAAATTTGTGAGACTTTTCATTATTTTTAATCTATTGTCGATTGAGCTCATAGTGAGAGTGTAGTACAGGTGCGCTACCTGTTCCCTACGCCTGTTCCCTATGCCCGTTCCCACTCGCAAGTCAACACTCAATCCATACTAAAATACAGTCATTTAATTTGTATTTTCAACCATTCAATCAAATGGAAACCCTTTCAATTGGGAGAGTATTGTCGGAGCCATAAAAACCCATATAAACAAATCGAGTGATAAATAACTATTGAATTAAACAAACGAAACACTAATCCAATGCTTTTTTCAAAAGTCTTTTATTGAAATATAGAATCGATAATAGTTTTAATGAATTTTGAATTAAAAAGCTTTCAAATAATGTTAAAGTGATTGTCGTTAAAAGCCTTTGAATTTAGAGGAAGTTTTCTCAGACTCAGAGCCGACATTACTTTTCATTAATAAACAGAATTTTGATAATAATTGAATTAATGCTAATATACTCTTAAAGCGAATAAAATTTTGATAAACAAAATAAACTTATATTTGAATACATAACTAATCTATTTATTAATGCACCGCAGCTTCCGTACGGACACTCTGTCCGTATACTTCGATGGCTGTTCTGATAGGAAAGACTCATTTGAATTAATTGACGAAACGGAGGCCGAAGTCGATTGGCTCAAGTGGTCCATTGAGTCGCTGCTATTTTCTGTCGATTTAAAGATTATCAGATCATTGAATTCACTGTTGACGGCATCGATGAATATATTGAGAAGAGATTTCTGGTCAGAAGTCTCTAACATTTTGCGAACCAAGTCTTCCAATCGATATAAATGTTCGTCGAATTCGTGCGGAATCTGAATCTTCATAAAAGCGGATAATTTTGCCAAATATTCGACATTCGGTCCACAAATGCCTTTAGAGAGTGAGATGTCGGTTGCAATTTGTTCCAAAGGCGCTGAACCTAAAAATAGTGAATTGCAGGGCAGTGCGATGTATACCAGAACTGGAAACGGCTCTTCTTTTGGATCTCTTGGATAAAATTTGGTGATAATTGTTGTATAACCGCCAATAGACTGTTCCCGGTCTGTCAAATAGGCTAAAGTCGAGGTTTCGTCTGTGAACTGGAAAGCCCGGCCCCAAGTGGACACCTGTGCCAAAGGCAGACATCAAAAATAATTATATGTCTGAATAAATGAATAGATAATAATCAGCACTCGATTTGTTTTCGTTTATCTTTTGAAAAGCATTTCTCGAAAAACTATTTTTCTCTGTTTTAGCATAAAATTGGTTTCAAAAGCATTTAAACGTTTTCAACAATTTTCTGGTATTTGTTTGCGAACAGAAAATTCTTGAAACTAATACACCTTTCCTTTTGGGTATCAATTCTTTGAGTTTAATTTAAAAGACGTTTGATTTAACAGATGAGAAGACACTCAAAGGCCAGACGTAGGCTATGGCTAGAGATCGGGTTCACTAAGATTTTAGACAATTTTCCGCTTCATTGCAGCGGAAATTCAGAACTCAATTGAAAAGAATAATAGAAATTAAGAGATAAAGAAATAGAAAGAAAGGGTAGGAAAGGATCGGTGTCTTCGAAGGAATGGTCTCTCGCTTTGAGAGAATTGACGTTTCAATGCAATCAAATTAAGAGCAGAGAAAACCCGTCCCCACTCTTCGGACCTCGAATTATGATATTTGTATTTCAAGTTCAGTGACCTGTTTTTCATATAAGACATGACAAGAATCAACATTAGAACACGACTTGTGTCGGGTGCTCTCAATAATAAATTAGATGAATGAAGAGTTCATTTTCCCTCAAGACTGTGGCAAAAGTAAAATCATAAAAAACAACGCAAAATAATAATGATATTAATAATTGGCAATTATTCTCGACTCTAATGGCTTTCTGGAGGAATATATTCCACTTTATGTCTTAAGGGCCACACAATTAATTGACTTAAACTCTATTTTGTTGGCTTTTCGTAAATTAAACTCAATATTAGAGACTTTTATTAAATTAACTTAAAAATTGTCGAAAAAACTCAAAAGTCTATTAAAAGACGGAAGAAATGATTTTTTTCTTCATATTTAATGACATTTATTCAAATCGTTTAATAACTTTAATTTATATTTCAATCATAACTAATAATAGTTTAATATAAGAGAGAACTCACCCCTTCCTCTTCAATTAGTGTCACCACTCGTCCCAACTGTGAAAAAATCAAATGAAATCAATTTTTAGTTATTTTTTCCAACAAAACAGGATTTCAAAGATTGGAAGAAAATGAGGGAAAAATCAATATTTAAAATTGAAGCCAATTAAAGTCTATTCGGGTACATCTCAATTCGAGTAAACCTTGCAAACCCGGGGGTTATTGCGCCTATTAATTGACTCTCTTCAAAATTTATGGCCTCGGATCGATTAGGAATTTTGAGAGCGAAAGCTATTACCGAATCCTTAAACTTAAGTCTAATTTTTTTGCCCCAAAAAATTAAATACTTTTTGGGGAAAGTCAGAGAAATTGTGTAGAATTTCAATTAATAGCCTTATCGTGCAATTAACCTGTTTTGGGAATAGTCTAGCAACTTTCTCGATTTGAGCATTGGTACAAAAGTTGTGAATGAAATAAATTTCCTTGTTTCTTTATTATCTTAATCTATTTCTTGCAAAATGTCATAAAAGGGATATAAAGCAAACGAATAAATAAGGAAAACGTCTCCAAATTCTAATACGAGTGGAAATAAAATCTGATAAATAGGAATCATATCCTTTGATGGCTAATAATTTTGAGGACACGAATCAAAGGCCATTCTTTCGTTAAGTTGTGGGAAAAGGAATGAAATGTCTTTAATCAAAAATTATCATAACTGGGAATTATTGAACTAAGAATATATTTCTGATAAAATTCAAAACCAGTGAATCACATGAATTGCGAAAACAAAGTTATCATAAAAATTAATCTTTGAATAAATTATTAAAAATAATCAGTCATTTGAGTGTTTTTGTCAATAAAGTGAGGAACAGTTGTTTTGACAAATGTCATTAAATATTGTCGGGTGCTTCCACACTATTTACCCACAATAGAGATATTCTGTGCAAACAGTTTCACAATTAATTATATGAAGAAGAGCTCAAAACAACCTACGATTTAATAAAAGCCACGAATATTCTGGAAAAATGATTAACGAAATTGAAGTTAACATTAATTTGATAGTTAGTTAACATTAGTTTGAAAAGCAAACTAAACAAGAACAAAATAAAACTTGGACCATTAGATCAAGCTTATTAGGAAAGGGGTCCCTAATTATCGAAATGAAACCACTAATGAACTTTTAAGACCATTAATCATAAAATAACTATAAAAGAGATTTATTTTAAACATTTTCGATATAATCATTAAATGTTTTCAAATTGTATTTGAAGTAAAATCACATAAAATGAGAAAATGAAATAAAAATTTGATTAATTTATCTTAAAATCGGATTCAATTAATCAAAAATAATTATTTAATACAAAACTCAACGGAATTCCTGTCGTTTCGTCGAAACAATTTCTAAAACAAAATTTTTGTTAATTTTTTTAGAAAACGTGAGAAATCGTTATATTAAGCTTTGCTTTCCTTTCAATCAATGTTATCGACATTTTTAAAGCTCAGTTATTAATAGGGTTCGCCAGATTGTCTCAGGGACAATTTTCTACCACAAAACTTGCTAGAGAAAACAGGGTCACCAGACCCACTAATTTAATTAAATCAATTTGAGTCTACCTTGATCAAACTTGAAAGAAAACTGAAAACTTTCCATTGAATTATGAAATTTCTAAAAATTGAGTAATTATTGAATATATTAATACTTTTTTCCATTGAATTAGTCGTCGAAACGAATCAATAGAATCGGTAAAAGTTGTTAAAAAAAACTATAGAATGAGAAAAATCAAGATTAACGCAGAATTTGAAGGTAAATGACTCTGATGTGAATCGATAAGTAAATTGAAATAAATTAATTCAAATTCTGTTCATTAGATTATCAGAAGAGTAATAATTTTTGATTGACATTGAATTCAATTAATTTGAAATTTGATTAACAAAAGAAGTTTTGCGATAACTTTAAACCAGTTTTCAATAGAAAGTAAATAAAATCTAATTAATTAATTCAAAAGATTATGAAATGTTAACAAAAGTAAATCTCTTAAATAGTTGTCCACTAAATAAGTGACACTTTTTCACAAAAAATTATTTGACTGGAGTAAGGAGTAGTGAGGAATGAGGAGGGTCAATTTGGGCATCAATCAAAATGTTTGCGATAAAAGTACCCACTTTTCAACTTATTTGATAAGTTTATCCAAAACTCAAAATTTATTTATTTAAACGAATAATTAATATAAAAAGTGTCACAAATTACAAGTAATTGATTCGGATTTCAATAAATTTTCTCCGAATTTAAGATTAATAGCAAAAAGTGGTCAAAATATTTATAATTTGGGCGAAACCTCTTTTGATTGGGAAAAGAGATCCAATAAAGTCATTGAAAACTATCAATAATTTAATGATTGTATAAATGGTTTAACAATATTCTCAAATAAATAGTTATTTTTGGATTTTCACTGATAAGAGTTCTCATAAAATAAATGAAAGAATTGATTGATTCGTCAAAATTCTTCCTCATATGCGATAAGAGTTTGTTCCGACACTTTGGCCAACAATTTATTTGATATATCTATCGATATCTATACAGATATTTGTAGAAACAGATGATATGTTTGCAAATAAAGAGTTTTGGTCAACATATGGCATGAGTTGGTCGATGAACTCAACTAAACCCATAATTCAAGTATAAAATGTCTGTAATTCATGGCTTAATCTCAAAGTAATAATTAAAAGAAGTGATTAATAGTCAGACATCACATCAAATGGCGATTCATTACAATTAAATCGGAGAAAAAGAAGTGAAAATCAATTGCTATCAAACTCTTTGGCATTTAAATCAAATATCACTGAAATGAGAGACAAATTTGTAATGAATGTGATGTTAGAGGAAGTGTTTAATAAATTGCGGCCAACCCTTCCCAAAGTGCTCTCATATGTTCGCAATATTTAGGTGTAGTTCCAATCGATTAGTCATTTTGACAGAGAATTTATGTTCACTCTTCGGAGGAACACAGGACAGGACAGGACCGGACAGGTATCAAATATCAACTCAAATAAATTGCTTTAAATTTGAATTATCAGTGAATCTGAAAATTTATTTCATCCGACTTTCAGAGCGATTATCAAAAAACAAATTCATATAAATTATGTGAATTAAAGGGACTTAAAGGCACTCAAAGAGTAAACAAATGTTTCAAAAATAAGTTCAAATATATTTCGTTATTAACACAAAAAACGAAAACAAATGCTTTTAATTTCCTATTCAATGGTAAGCCTTAAGAACAGGTCCTGTTCTCTGATTAAAATCATATCAACGACTAAAAGGAAAATTAAAGAAATATTTGGTGATTATCATCAAATGAATGGCTGACCCTTTGTGGACATCCTCTGTGTGTATCACTTCCCTGATAGAAGCGACGACAATAACCATTAATTCTTCCGACTTTGCATTCCTTATAATCAAAGCCCGGATTCCAGATGAGAGACCCGTAGCCGAAGACCCAGAGCGCAGACATGTGTCGATTGTTGTTTGAAAGGCAGCGCCAGTCGTCTGAATCGCAAACTATTGGTCAGTATTTTGGTGGCGAAGGCTCTGAACGACGATTCACTTTAACACTCACTTCAAATGGTTGTTAACTAATGGCTTAAACTGAGTATAAAAATAAAACTAAATATTTCTAAACTATGAAAACTAAATTATTTTACAAAATTTTTAATTACGGAAAACTACTAAACCTTATAATAAATTCATTTTTTAGTTTAATTATGAATTTTGATAAAAATAAAAGTCTATTAATAGTAGGGATGAGACAAACGCTGGTCTCCAAAAATGCTTTGAAAAGCTGTACAGCGTTTGTGCCGTAAAACCAGAGACAACCAAAAGCACAGCCAAAGCCGTCACTCAATGAGTGAGTGATGCAAAGCCTTCCCATTGTTGCAAAGGGAACACCACATACTGAAGTTTGGAGAGTTCACATCAGACCATTGCTCGAATTAGCATGCTTCATTTTGTTTCTATGTTTTCTCTTATATCTAATATTTTTCTGTGTTTTGACTTTTATTTTTCTAAATAAAGTAATTGAATTGAATGTTAAGTAAAGACTCTTTACTAAAGAGATAAATAAGGAACTGATGGATAGGTTAGACTGTATTGAGTGGAAATATTTGACGTCAGCCCCAAACAGAGTAATAGTAAAATACGCGTACATTTCAAAAGTGTGGCCAATAAAAGGATATCGTTATCAGTGATAAAAGTGGACTTAATTTTGTCGGATAACTTAATTTTGGTGAACACTCTTTATATTATATAAATAAGAAATGTTTAAATCGATTCCAGGAAATCGTAAATTACTTACACCGAAATCGATTGCGAAAATTCTTGAGATATTCTCTAAGATTTTGTGCCAACAATTGTTAAGAGATATTAGAAGAGATTTTTGGCCAAAGAATTGAGGAAAGAGAGGCCGGGAGTACTTAAAATCGGTTTATTATGGGTTTGGGACACACCAGAGACACACCAAAGACACTTCAAATGAACCGTCACTAATGAACAAACATTAACGGCATTAACGGTTGGAGACAAGTATTATAAGACATTAACAATTGAATGCATTGAATGCCAATCGCACTCATAAATCATTTGAGGCGCGTCTTCACAAAAGCCATTCTCTTAGACATAACTCAGGCACTGACCATATAAAGCCCGGCCACGACATGTCCCGCAGATCTGTACTCATATTCCCAATGTATGACATTATCGATTCAATGCCGCAAATGACCAAAAATGTCATTTTCTAACCAAAATCCCGACAATCACTCGAAAAGCCTTTAAGAGTATCCAATGAGAAATACTATCAATTTTGGTATTTTCTATGAATGACTTCAATGAATAACTCATTCAATCATTTCTTTTGTCAAAAGTAAGCTCTGATTGATACAAGCAAATAGCCCTGATACAAATTGCAACAAATCCCTTCACTGTTCCTCTTTTTAATAAGAATCTCCTGTTTTGACAAACATTTCAAACTGAGTCAATCAAATCTGTTGAGAGGCCACACCTTTGAAAAGAGTTGAAAAAAGAGGATTTCTTCACTCTTTTACATCAATTTCTGCTAAATTTTTATGTTTTGAATTCATATTTGTCGTCGAATTACTTTTTTACTGATTTTAATTAAAAATAAACTTCAATTCAATGAGAATATGAATGGAATAAGCATTTGATTAGTGGATAAGATTACCTCAAAACAGGATTCACTGAATTATTGCCCAATTATTGCACTATTTATGAAAACTTTTCAGAGAAGTATTTCAGAAATCACCTCAATTTAAAAAATCATAAAAAAATCCAATTTTTTAAAACGACAAAAGATGGCAAAAACAACTAAATAGAGCCTCTCATGAAATAAAGAGAAATAGAGATTAGGTATATTTTTGATACCTTTTAGATTTGAACATGTGAATTTAATTGAGAATAGAAATTTGTCTACCACTCTGTGGGCACTGAGATTGGACCTTGGCAATGGCTGCTAATATATTCATTGCAATCCATTTCACATCAAGTTTTGTCAGACTTTTCATTAAAAGAAATGAAAGAATTTTTATTAGTTGAGTAGAGCTGAGGACAGCACAACTAGAACTGAGCGGAAATTTCATTTTCCGGTCATTTACCAAATCTGAACTGATGAACATCTCTCACAATTCGCATATTTTTCGAAATACCCTTAATAACTTTATAGCATTTCCATTCAACTAAAATAAAAGGTTGGCTCAAACCTACTGAACCCCCCGCTGTCCAAAGATATGGCTCTGTCCTAAAGATATACAATTAAATTATCCGAAAAACAATTTATGAATTATTTATTATATTTTGAGTTCCGAATGAAATTCTTTTGAGTGAACTCTAATATAACTCTAATATTATTGGTTTTGAAGGAAAAAAATTCTCAAATAATTAAATACAATCTTTTATTTCAATGACTGCTATTTGAAACCTCTTTTAGTTATTTAATTAAATTATTTTAATTGAAAACAATGTTAAGATTTCTGGGATATCATTGACTTTATTCTGTGCTAAATATGATTGAGTCAATTGATATTTGTTGACGAGTATTGATTGGTGGGAATCAACTCATATAATGTGATTTTTGAAATCATGAGTTACACAGAATTTATTTGCAAAGTTAGACACTTTAGGAAAGAAATTCAACTTTTCTTATGGAAGAGCACTTCCCGTGCGAAGACACTAACCCATGCGTATCGCCTATTCCGAGCACAAAATCTCCAGAGAAAACTTGTTTTAAATGAAACGAATAGAAAAAAAACTTTACTTTAGGTAAAAGTTAAGTTTTTTCAAGAAATTAGTTTGAGATCATATACTCGACTGACTGTTAACCCATAGCTACTATACTTACGAATCAAATCTGAATGAGAGGCAGTCCCTCAAAACATTTTTTTTTCTCTGAGCTTATGAATGAGAAAAACTGAGAAATAATCACATTTTTGTTACTTTTATTTATATTCAGTCTTTTTGTTTTGAGAAAAAATTAAAATAAATATACATATAATTAGTTAAAAGCAAAACAAAAACGTTGTTATGATTTGAAATTTAATTTTTTTATGGCATTAAGTGGAGAGGTGTAGGCATCACATGAATGGCATTACCGGCGAATGTCATTCATATAATGCTTATGAAAACTATCGTTCAATGACTTCAAGACATATTATTATTATGGCTGAGAATATAAGAATCGACAGCAGAGTAGAGCAGAATAAGTCGCCCGACTCAACACAACAGCACAGGTAGAAGCCATACAACTTTGTCAATGATGCCTTGTTAAGGGAGGGCCAAAAAGCCGGTGCTGTTGTCGCAAAAATAAGGCTACTTAGAGAACACTTCTAACAAACATCACTCACACGGGAAAACATTAGCATTCAAATGCAGGTACTGTTACTATACCTGTGCTATGATTTTGTCCTAAAAAAAGTTAAGACTACACTTTCCGTTCACTCCTTACTCTCGGATCAGAACAGAAAAACACATTCATTATTAGCCATTAGTGGATAGCCGTACACCTGAAATGTCAGTATTTGGCTATTAGTGGGCACAACCCTTCTCTACTGTTGTTGACCTTCATTCCAGTTTACGACAACACCGAATACCACAACATTTTCGGTGATTATATTCTCTAAAACCCAATTATTTTTATGTCTCAGCACTGACTGCGAGCGAACAAAATCCTCGATCTTCTCAGCGATAGTTTCGGATATTTTCAAAATTGATTCAAATATTCCGATATATTCGACGATAAAAATCAATTACTTGAGAATCCAAAAGAGTCTAAAAGAGGGAAAACCATTTCCTTTGGAAAATATAAGAATTTTAATTGTTTCCAAACTATTTCATAACTTCTAAATCTTGTCTGAGGAAAGGTATTAAAACACCAAAACTGATAAAAAGCTGCGTAAAGTAGTGGCAGTGGTTGTGCTCCTGGTTTTCAGAAGACACAAATAAAAGCAATAAATGTCAGAGAAGTAGTTTTCCAGAAAAAATTTAGAGAAATATTTTTCACATTAATAGAGAGTACCAAAGGTTTGGCGAATATTCGGGGCTAAAGAGAAATGAGAAAAAAGATTAAAACATTTGAATGCTTTCCCCTCTCTTTAGAGAACTGAACGCAAATATTCGAAGAAGAGTTTAATTTCAAACCAAATGAATGAACGATAAAAACGTTTGAATGAATGACAAGATTTTCGTTTCAGATTCTAAACCAGTGATGGCAAAGGGGGTAAATACTCTATTTTTTGTTCGCTGGGATCTCCCTATTTCAAGAGAAAACCTCCCGTTGCGTTTGGCTCACTTTTTTTGGTTTTGGGCACTAAAATGGTTAACTAAGATTTCGAAACGTTCAACATTACATCTATGGAGAGATTCTAGGTCGAAATTTTGAAATTTAGAATACCCCCTAAGAGAGAGACAGAGTAAACCTTCCGCATTACTGGATCTGAATTATCAAATCTAAAGCCGAAAATTTTTATGATTCAAAAAGTTGAGAATTTTTCTCTTTTAAGGGAAGTCGTGATTATATTTGATGTTAATCTCAGAATCTAATTATAAATGCTTTTCAAAAAACATCGAATAAATATCTGTTGTAGTCTTCAACTAAAACTTCAGACGAAAACTCAAATTCAACAAAACCTGAAACTATTGATACGACTCATATGAGGGTCAATTTGGAAACCACTGGTAATTCTTCATTATTGGGATTTCGGATCCCTTTTGGGATAAATAATTTGAATAAATGACTCGCTTTTTGTTTTAAATAATTAATACTTTTCTTTATTTACATTTTGAAGAAACGAAAAAATGTGACAAATTTTTTCGAAGAGAAGAAAACAATTATTGTTTTGGTGTTGAATGACATGAAATGACAATGAATTCAATGAAATAATAGTTTCATTCACTCGTTTATATCAATTCGTTTTTCTGTGAGTGAAAAATATTTGCTTAGCTTTTCATTTAGTCATATAATTCGTGAAATTATATAATACTAATGTTTATTATAATTAATTATATATTTATTTACATTAATTACAAGAATCAATATATAAGATAACAAAAAATTTGACTTAAATTATCTCTTATTAAATAAATTTAAAGAAGAAATTCCATCCGATTATTGGTCTGAAATCTATTCACAAAAAAATAATCATTTCATTCGTAGTAATCATTTTAGACATTATTCTTAAGTATATAACAAAACAAAACTAAAGCCAAAAGCTTTTCATTCATTTTTCTGCAAAAAATAATATAATTTGTTTATTATTAACTTAATAATAATAAAGTGAGTAAAGCTCTTTTATCGATGAAATTTCTGCATGAATCAAATGATTGAGAAAAATGAATGAATCGATGAATGAAAAAATGAATAACAAAACAAAATAATACTTTAAATAACATTTTTTGTCTTTTATTCTATGGTTTTGTTGTAATCAATAATAAAATGCATGATTTGATAGCACTGTAAGAGTAGAGAAGATAAACAAAACGGGTTTCCACTAAAAATAGTTAATTAAAACAAATTTCATGATTAGAACTAAAAAATTAAATATAAACCAGAAAATAGAGGTTTAAATCGTGAGCCCAAGAGTTGTTGTTTTTGACAAATGCCCGGAAAATACACGAATTAAACCAATTTCTAGTTTTGTTACATAATTTGAAACGAAAAAAATAATCGAGAATTTGAATGAAAAATATTTGCGAACACAAGAGTTGGGAATCAAAAGAGTGGAAAACCACCGAAAATATAATCAATGAAAAGATTAGTGCATTTTGTGAGGATTTACAACAAATAATCAAATGAAATATTGTTGGAGTGGTTTGTGTCGATGGGATGGCATAAGAACTGTACAAATAATTAATATATAATTAAAGGCACTTCAACAGCACTGGCAGAACAACAACTATAGTATATCATTAATAATATCAATAATAATAATAATTAAAATAAATTAATTGGACTTAGAGTAGAGTAGAGACAACTTTTCAATCCTTTTCTAATTGTTTAATGTTTTAAATAATAATAATTTTGATTTCAGTGAAACCCTAATTAAAAGCCAAATCGTCAGATGTCTTACAGTGAGTGGCGTTAGAGTTGAGTGACTCTTATATTGAGGGCTAACACTGGGATCACACTTCGGTGGCGTACAGTTTGTCAGGTATTGTCGCATACGTGGGCTGAGAGTAGTGGTCTTCTATCACATAAATCGAATGATTGGATCGGCCACTGGCTCTGTGTCGGTGCAGTTGGGCCGCGATATTGATATTGTTGTGGAAATTGTTTTGACTATTGATTGAATCGATAGTCCGGTTCAGTGCTATCGTCGAGTTATTTATTGAAGACTCACTAAAATTGATAAAAATAGAAAAAGAAAGAAATGAGTGAAACATTCGTTTAGTTTATCATTAATTTTGCTTATTTTCAGACAACAGACGTTTAAAGCGAACAGAAGTAAAAACAAAACTAATGATTAAAATCCTTTTATATGAGAAGAATATTAGATGCGATCAAAAAGAATGTTAAATATTCTTAATTCCAATGTTTATCACAAATTGGATCCAAACCAGAGAAGAGATACTCTCAGAGAATATTTATTCAAAGAATAAAATTATCGGAAAAAACGTTTTCCTCAGAAAAGAATTATTGAGAGAATAGATAATGAAATTTGAATTTTAAAGAAATAAAATTAGAGATAAAGGGAAGCAATGGTTACCTCTTAGCTAATGGATTAGGAACTGATTGTGGATGAGGTAACGAACCTCTCCTTTCGATTGTCTTGTTTTCAAAGCAGTCCTGTTTGTTAGGATCGGGCGACTGATTGACAACACTGTCGATGTTTTCGACTATCAATTTAGAGGCCGGCCTGTGGTCAGCCCTATTGTTGTTGACTGCAGTGCACTCAGTGTTAATAAGTTTATGATTTGATTTAGTCTTTTTGAGCGACTGAAGTGTCGCTGACTTTTCGTTGACAGACAACTGTCGGTTCGAATAAATCATATTTTGTTTTGAGTCATAGATCTCATGATTAGTGAGTTTGCTTAGAGTCGCACTTTTGCCTCGATTCAAATGGTTGAGCGACGGCGGTCTGTCCAATGCATTCACTATCACATTAGCGGTTGGCATCAGAAGACTGTCGACACCACACTTGTTGTTCATGCTGTGCATACTGTTCATACTGGTCACTAAGTTCTGTTCGTTCTGACGCCGAACCTCGTCCTCGTCCTTCCGTTTGATTTTCTGCGCCGCGTGTTTACGATGTTTGCACACCATTATGGAAATGGCGGCGATTAGAGCTATCAGCGGAACACTGGCCGACACGAACCCGATTATTATTAGCTGTTTAGATGAAAGGGGTTCTGCCTTTTCGCCGGTTATTACAGTCATCGGTAAATGCGTTGAATTATTCAAATTGCTTTCGTAAGCAATCAAATTAATTGATCCGATGATTGAGTGCTCGCATCTCTTCCCGGAGTAATTGGGCGGACATTTGCATTCAAATTCTTCGATTTTGTCCTCACAAACGCCTCCATTCAGACACGGATTGGACTCACATTCATTCAAATTGAGTGAACAGTCTTTTCCGGCATATCCGGGCGCACACCTGCACTGGTAATCATTGACCAGATCGAGACACGTTCCGCCGTTTGAACAGGGTTTGACCAGACAGTCGTCGACATTGTCCTGGCACAGGTCACCGATGAAACCCGGAACACATAGGCATCGAAATGAGTTGACCTCATCGATGCAGGTGCCGGCGTTGAAGCACGGATTCACATCACAATCATTAATGTTTATCTCGCAGTTATCGCCGGCAAAGCCAGCCCTACACATACAGCTGTAGTTGTCCTCATCGGTGGTCACACAACTGCCACCTAACAGATCACAATACATAACATTATAGTAACAATTTTTTTTGCATTCATTGCAAACATTGTTTTGAATATTTGCTGACATTTAAAGAATAAAATCAAATATGAATTTGTATTTACCATTAGTGCAGGGGTTGGGATCGCAGTCTGTTTGCTTGATCTGACAGTTCTCTCCTTCGTAACCAACTTTGCAAATACATAAGTAGCCACTGGGACCGTCAACGCAAGTGCCGCCATTGGAGCAAGGGTTGTTTGTGCACACACTGGCCATTGTCTCGCAGTGTTTGCCGAAGTAGCCGAGAGGACACTCACACGTATAGTTATTGGAGGACCCGGTCTGGAGGACAAAAAATGATTGTTATAAGATATCAATCGATTGGAACGTCAAGTATTGACTCCTGCAGTGAGACATCCGTTTCAGATGACAACAACTGAACTTTGCATTTGACTCTCAAACAAGTGTTTAATACAAATTAAATCTTCCAAATCGTAGGCGTTTTCCTCCGATTTTCTCCTCTTTGTTATTATGTTAAACGTCAAGAAAATATGTTTTTCTCTTTTATTTTGCTAAACAGTATTCATGTCTATGCATAAGATAAGGGAGTTCTCAACTAAGGAATGCCACCAATAATGATAAAAATGCAAATATCGATACTCTATTGACTACTATTCCAAACTAAACACTCTTTTCAGTTCAATTTGAATCTAATATACATTTAAAGTCGATTATAACTGTTGGCAGAAAAACAATTCAATTATCGGCAACTTAGAGGCAAACTCTTCCGAATGGTCTGTCCCTCCGTTTGTCAATTAAAAGTCAGTTCTTTCTCCAAATAAACTATAGTTATAATGAACTGAAACTTGTTTTTAATGAATAAAATATCATCGAAAATATGATAAATAATTAGATAATTATTCGCATTTGAAGAACAAATATGAATAAAAACAATGGATTTGTTGGAAACCGAAGCAGATATCAGAGAATTAATGGATCCAAAAGTATTTCAGAAACAGTAGACAGAAGGCAAAGAAGTCGAGAAATAAATTGTGATAATAAAGGTTATGCTGCCGTTCGTGAAACAGTGCTGTCATGACTGGCCTCAGGCCATACACTGACTGAACAATGAATTATATTCTGTTCACAGTAACCATATTATGTATTTCCAGGTCTCATATACAGTATATGAGGTCAGTCAATAAAATTTCGATATTATTAGAGGTATTGTGCAAAGAATGTGCAAAGAATAGCCCGGCGCTAACTTTTTTGATGCACACTATAAGAACTGGAAATATATAACATGGCTATTGTGAAGAGAATTTGCGTAATACATAAATTGGAGGAAAGAGTCAAGTGTTGCGGGTAATGGCCACTGGCATCAAATTACTGATATGAGGCCTATCTGTGAGCACACGTGCAATGATTGCCAGAACTGATGATTGATAATAATGATGCTATCAGTTGAAGGAATCGGTAGGAGAGTTGACTCAGAATAGCTCAGAATAATTCATGGCATTCAGTGATCAAACATTTGAATCAGAAAAAAAAGAAATGAAAAAGAATTGGACTTCAAATAAGAATAGAATAGATTTACATAAAATTATTTGATATTTCCATGAAATCTATTCAAAGCAAATACTATACGATTTGAAAGAAGAGTCACTCAAACGAGTAGTTCGTAAACAGAGAACAAAATAAGTGGAAAATATTTAACACAAAACAGTGTTTAATAAATAAAAGCCTTAATAATAGAGAACAACAAACAAAACACTAAAATGTTTTTCTATTCGCCAGTTATATAATAAGACACTATTACTGCTATTCTTTCTCAAAGATCAGGAGAGGTGTTAACAGTCTTTCTGATCGACTTCTGCCATAACTACACACTTGTGGAGTGCATTGTCTCGGATTGTCTGCCATTTTATTGTATAATCTTCTGAATTGGCGCTTAATTTATTAGGCTATTAACGGATGTGTCAGTCGTTATAATAAAGCTCTTATTGTTTCGCCTGAATTGATGTTCAAAGGAAAAGAAATTCCTTTCGCTTTCAATTAGGAATATATTGTGTGAGAGAGAAGAGAGAGGAGTGCACGCAATCGACACAATCCATTCCCATTTTATATTAAACTATTGAATGCCAATAAATATTAGATTAACTCAAAGAATACTTTCACTCTATTAAGCGATCTATAGGTTCGCTTCAATTTGTCTGAAAGATTGAAAGCCGAGTATAAAACTTAAGTCTATTTTCTGATGCTTTTGACAAATGTCTGATTTATTTGAGTTTTTCAATCATTCAAATACATTAACACTTGAATTAACTGATTAACAAAGAAGTGGCCAAAGCGTGCCTTCACTATATGACAACTGATGGACAGACATCCAAACAGCAGAGAGTACGCAATCGAATCAAAAGGTCGGAGGACCGGCAGCACCGGTAGGGCAGCTGCACATCTCTAAAAAGGGATTATTTTCTTCCAGACAATAATCAGCTGTCTTTTGCTGTATTTCTCTGTTTTATTACAAAATAAGAGTTGACTTTTCTATTAGTGATGGCATTGCTTAAGGGCTTCGGCAGATGTGCCGCTAAAACTACCAGTGCTTCCATTGATCTCTGTTTATAAACACTGGACATCAATAGAAGAGTACATTGAAATGAAAGCTAAGATAACTGTGTTTTGTTATTCTTTGCAAAGTCGGATCAGAATCACCTGTCCTTCCCTTAGTCTCAGTGAAGAAATCTATTGATTGAGAATATTTTAATTGATTGCTTACCTTACAAGTGGCTCCATTAGCACAGGGAAGATGAGCGCAGCTATCAATCTCTTGTTCGCAGTTTTTGCCGGTGAAGCCGAGCGGACACTCGCATGTATACCAACCCTGACCGGTGTTGGTACACGAGCCCCCATTCTTACAGGGCTTGTGATTTGTACAGTAATTCAAATCTGAAAAATAAGAAAAAATGCTTTAATAACGCACTCGAGAACTGAATTGATGTCAAATATGAATGCAATTCATTTCTAATAATATGATAATCAATATAATAATTATATATTCTTTTGATAGACACAACACTTCTGGCAAATCGTGTGTCAAACAAATTGAATGCTTTCTTCGCAAACAATCAAAAGGTTGTAATTCTATTGATTAAAATATTCTGAAAGCCGTATCACTCGTTCCTATCATTCCTATCAAACCTTACACTTCATTCTGAACACAAGTGAATCAATTGTACGGTCGGTTCAAACGTCACTTTATTGTTAACCATTTTTTTATGCGAAAGGTAACTATGGCTAATGTAAGCTTAATCTAGACTCTAATATAGAGCAATATATGAATTATTTGACTCTGTGCCGGCATGTGGTCATCCGCTAAAGGGCATCACCATATGGACGAAGACCTATGCTATAGATTATTCCTTTATTTAGTCCTCACTGAGTTGAGGTCAGGTTACCAATAATTGTGTTTAAAAAAAGTCTACCTGTTATTCAATAAGTATTTTTTGGTGCAATTCATGCGAACTAAATATTATTATTATATATGGTTTTTAACAATTGAATGCATACAACGATAGCCTTATTCTTATTCCTATTCTTTTGATGTGAACTACACTACACTCGGAGTCAATACTAAACAATTCGGACAAAACCAAAAACTAGTGGTTCTGAGGCTTTCTTAGTCTCGAATTTCAAATTCAATTCTTCATTCAATTGAATATCGGGTGCAATGAAATGATACAAATCATATGTAAGTAAACTTAAAGAAAAACTAAATTTAAAAATACATAAAATTTTGATTTGGAAATTCATGTGAGAAAAGAGTGAGTCCTCCGGGTTTCAAGTCTTTTAGAAAACCAATAAAAAGAGGCGATAATATCGACAGAAGACTCGCATAAGAAAAAACATATATTTATGAATAGATTAGAACATATATTATTGAATATAAATATATCTAAAGGGCATCTCTATGTGTATCTCAATGTAGTAATAAATTTGTGACAAAATATTTTTTAGCGATAATTATAAGTGTTTTGAGTCTAAGCATAATATTTGTCAGACTCTGGAAGAGCGTAGGTATTAGCGGAGCGTTCATACCTTGATTGCAGAGCAGTCCACCCCATCCTTCATCACATAAGCAGTCCCACGGCTTCATGCAATAGCCATGCAAACAGCCGGGGTATTTGGTGCACTGGTTGCAGTTATGGCCTTCCCATCCGTATCGGCAACTGTCGTATTAAATGAAAGGAATATATAATTTTTGTTACATTTAAGTCATAAATATATAGTATTTTGATTGCAATCATTCAATGAAAATATTAATTAACTGATTGGCGGCACTCACTTGCATTCGTTGGGTTGAGAGCACTCCCCGTTCGTTGAATTACAACCCGACCGACAAATGGCTATAGAGATGGAAATTTCAATAAACAAATCAATCAATAATTGATTCCCAATCATGAAGGGGTTTAATAGAACAGACCCTTTTCGCAGTAGTTTCCGTGCCATCCCTGTAAGCAGATCTTCTCTCCACTGGGACCGCACGTAAAGTGTCCATACTTATCGTCCCGGGGCTTACAGAGAGCACCGCAATAATCCCCGAAGTAGTTCTCCTGACACGTGACGCGATACCAATAGTTAAGAGTCGTCTGATTGTTATGAACGCTCTTTTGCGTCCATTTAGTGTCCACTTTGAGGAATCGAGACATTGCCAGACGCGTTATCAGTGTTCGGGTCATTGTATTGGAGCGCCCTTTGATTGACAACAAATAAATTGAAAAATGAATAATTGATTTGAATTTTTTTCGGAGATAAACAAAAAGCAAAAAACAAACAAATCATTGAAAGCGAAGCACAAATCAGTGAAAAATTTCTGATAAATATTTTCTTTGCAGTGAAAAAATGCGCCGAAAAAAGGAAAAATATTTTCATAATTGAAAAAATGAATGCCTTTAAGTAAAAAAATTTGTGTTACAAATGCTATGAATAGTTCTGAGAGATGCAAAAGAAGAGGAAAAAAGCAAAACTAAATGATATGGTTGAATGAAAGCACAAATCTTTATCAGAAGATAAGGTTATGATCAGACTATCAATTATAATGGCTGTCCCTTAAAGAAACTTAAAATCAAATAAAAATACAGTAGTTTTGGAATTCGTGAAAACCAGGGATCGGAATGACATAAAAAAAACATCAGATAATTCCCCGAAATCTGAGACAACATTTTGTAAGAGTCTGTGATTATATAATTGCGAGTCTAATAGCAATAGTTGTTGTGGAGAGCCTTCTTGGAGAGCCTTCTTGGAGAGCCTTCTTGGAATAGGACGCAAAATAATGGAAAAATTAATGCCAACACAATCTGGTGAAGGGCTCGATCCCGATGTTTGTTGAGGAACTACGGTTGGCCACCTTACCAACGCTTACCAAGGCTCAACAGTGCCTCTGCCAGTGCTCTCGATTTGTTTCAGATTCTCTCACAGAAAATAATTTGGGCTCAAAATTGTTGCCGTATTTCTCACATACAGACGACAGACAACTACTTGACTGAAGACATTTTCTCTCATATTTTGATTGTGAGTTAAAACACAAAATAGTGTTTTCACAGCAATAGAAAAATCAAAACTAATTATAAGATTTTTTAGATATAACTCCAATTTAACAGAAGAGTGAGAGAAGAATAAAATTAAGAAAACCAAACGAAATGAAACACTTAATACTTAATACGTTATATACATTTTGATACATCCTTTTCAAGTTGGATGTCGACTAAGAATTCCTTTGAAAAATCATAAAAAACTTTTTTTCTGCAGATTATGTTTGAAAAGAGGTTTAAGTGGTTTAAGAATTATTTCGATAACTAATAAAATCCAATGAATAACAAACAAAAGCTGAAAAAGTCTCAAAAATCGATTTATAATTCCGAACCGAATCGAGTGTAGAGAAAGAGATAAGAAATAAAGTAAAAGAATATTTGAAACGAGAGATTCATTATATTAATTACTCCTTATCTGTGAGAGACTCGGCTTTTATTATTATGTTTCGCTTCAATGATTGAAAACCCATTAATGGCTTTTGAACACAAAATTTCTCTCTTTTTCTGCTATCACTGGCTTTGAACTGATGTCAATGTTAATGAATAAAATCAAATCATTGCTCAATCAATGCAATCAAATTCGTTATATAAAGAGTCTCTGCTTTTCGGGTGTTTCAGCCGATCGTCTTCTGTCTCAATAAAAATAAATTATCGACGAAATCAGATCCTGAATAACAACATTTTTCAATCTCTATCTCTTCAATAGTCCAGAGAAAAAGTATTTTAGTTTTCCTTTCAAATCCATTGGAATGTAATTCAGTTCCGACAGAAGAAAAATGTCCAGGAATTCCACTTTTAATTATGAGAAACATTTAAATATTTCCAAAACGAATAAACTTTTAATGCAATGAACAGAAACGATATCACAAACAGTCGTTAATTTGAATATTTATCAAATAATTTGAGTAAGAATTCAAATAATTATTTAATAAATAATAAGCAAAAACTTTGGCCCAAACTGTAAGCGAGAGTAGAGACCAACCATTTTATCAAAAATAGAGTAAAACTATTTTTCGTTGTTTCAAGTCTTCTAATTGGAGAAAAGGAGAAAAACAGATCCAGACGTCAGTGCTTTTGTCTGTGTGCGAGGGCAACAGAGGAACAGGGGAACAGGTTGGTCGCAGTTAACAGCAATATCAGAAGCAGTGAATCTGAGGGATGATGTATGAGATTGTATTCAATTTTAATCCTTATAACTGTTATAAGAGTTTTACTATAGATTTGAAGAGATTTTAACAGATTAAATACTATTTCCAAGAGTATAAACTAAATAAATGACATAATCGTCGGCCAAAATATATTAACTTTTCTTTAATAATAATACTTATGATAAACAGTTTGGGAAACCAATTATCGTAATGTCAGTAATAAAATTCAATTCATTTATATTTCAAAATTATGTAATATTTTTCTAAGAAATTCAATTCCAGTAATCAATCTTTGACTGGAGAGTAATGGAGAGGAATAGTCGGTATAGGAATAGTTTGTTGGGTAGGTTTGACCCAACCTGTCAAATGATTTACTGGTTTTCACATTTTTTCTTTCTTTCCATTAATGAATGAATAGTTTGTTAAAACATCTGAAACTACATTAGAGTTGAGAGAAAAGCGAACAAAATATATATATTGAAAGATAGGGAATAGTCTCCCACTCGAGACTGACGGCACGTCCGACTACTTGAGAGCTACCGGACGGCCAAATGAGGGCTGAAAAGACTTTTAGTTTGAAAACAGAGTGAAAAATATCAGCAAAAGTTTGATGCAGTTTATGGTTCGGAAGCTTATTAGAGCTGAAGAAGAGTATAGATTGAGCCTCAGAGCCATATATTCGGCGCTTCTAATGGTTAGTCGACTTAATGGAAACTCTATCTCTGGTTTCTGTCTCACAGTTTAGCCAATTGAGAGCCGAAACAATTCGTAGCCTTAGGTCTCATCATGTTTTGCAGGTCAATGTTAAGTGTATTCAATGGCATACATATAGCCATTCATTGCCATTATCTCAGACAACACTATACTCTCTGTTCATAAATAAGTTTCAAATCAACCCCAATATATACTCAACGATATTGCAGTCAATATCTCACTCTTTTATTAATATTAATTGAATACACACTTCAATCAACTCAACTCAGTATCCGATGTCCAACACATTCATTGACTTTTAAATTTATCTTATTTTTCAATGATTTCCACTCATTATCTATGCTTTTCCAGAATTTTTAATGACTTCATATAAAATATTCTTTGAATAAGATATTAGGGAACTGTTATCCAAAGAATTATAATATGGATAATGAATAAGCAATTAATGAATTCAAATATATATTCTCTAAAAGTCTATCATCTCTTCTAATAAAAAGCAAACAAATAATAACATTCTGGACGTGGAGTACAATAAAAAAAAATAAATAACAAACTTCTGAATAATAAGAGACGAATGCTTTGAATCAATTGAAAAGAAAAGAAATAATTTTGTTATTAATTGAACGTCAAATGGTATGAATGCAAACATTTATCAAAACTAAATACCACTTCAATTACAATATAAGGAGTGATAAATGTTTTCCGATGGGATGTCATTAATTTTAAATATTATACAAAACTATCAGTTATTCTGAAAGAGTGTGACTTATATTTAATCATTGAAATCGAGACTCAGAATAATGAGAGGAATGAAGTGCACGAAAATAAGGTAACGATTTTTTTTATCTCCTCAGACATGGTTTGAGGACACTCTGGAAAACACCACTACTCTAAAGGTCTGTTATATAAAATTAGGAGACAGGAAATAAAATTAAACTTTTTAGAAAAGCATAAGAGATTTAAAGGGACTCTAAAAACATATGAATAAATATGGGTCTAAACAGCTGTCTATATGTCTATCCGATGACCTCTAAACACAAGAGACGGAAAGGAAAAAAATCAAAGTTTATGTCTCTTAGAAAAAGAGCTCAAACTTTGGAATACTACCCAAGGAATAGAGAGCACAGAATGAGCATAAATTTTGGCAAAATTAGAGGACTTTCTCACGGGTCGGGGATCAGCTGCTTCTTAAGGACAGCTAACCTTTAAGACGCAATTCAGTCATACGATTGAGAGCTGGGCTCTACTCAAATAGTCAAAAGACATTAGACATACGGGACTGGGAGCCCAGGAGAGGGAAACAGAATATATTGAGGGGACTGAGCGTAACATAGGATCTAAGGAGCACTCCTTTATATTGAGAAAAGTTGGCTCACTTTTCAGTTTTGTTTTCGACTTTATATTCACGTTTGTGTGTGTGAGTGAGTGAGGTGTGTGTGTGTTTGTGTGTGA
>JAQGBD010000697.1:0-24958 GCA_034698165.1 Punctoribates punctum | reverse complement strand
TCGACGGGATGGATCAGCAACGGGTCAGACGCTCTTCTATTAGGACAGGCTATTGGTTCCCACCTGTGATTAGCTTTTTTAGAGCACTTCAAGCAACGGATGTTCTAAAAATCTGTGGAGGAGTTGACTGAAAGTCACTGCTGTTTGGCTCAGAATGGGTTTGGGATAGACTTGGATTCAGAGCCAAATAAAGGGATAGATCTTAGGGTAGGGCTAATGGATCGAAGGGGTATTAAGTTCTAAGGATTAGTCGGGTTTTCCTATAATTTGCTTTTCACATCAAAAGTGATGGAATTCTGAACTCAACTAATGGACTGACTGTTGGAACAACTCTTAAGGTATGTATTAATCAAATGATTGTGAAATGACTGCAACTCTTATCGGAACCAATATTTACAAGACTTGTGCCTATATTTGTTGTTTCAGTTGCGTTAAAATCAGATAAAACTTATCGACATCAGGGGTGGGGAGGGGGGTATTAGTAGAGTCTAAGCTTTTTTGGGGCCAAAATTTAGGTGGGGTATATTTTTTTGGGAAAAAGCCAAAATTGCACCAACTATTTCACCAATTTTTCGCCTGAGGGGGTTTCCGGGGCTATACACCCCGTCCCCCTTTGGCGAAGTCTGGTTAAAATGTTAGAAATGGAAATTACTTTCGTTTATTGGAATCCTTTCAAACGAAGAACTGATTTGAGAAGAAATTGGAAGCAAAACAAAGAAATGTATTGAAACGTTGTTTTCAGAATAAAAGGCAATTAATTAAAAGTATTTTCAGTTTTATTGTGAATAATGTTTAGGAACTCAACAAATACTCTAAAAATGGTTTAAAATAACATCCATTGGTTTTAAGAGAGAATAACATAAATTCATTATTAAATTAAAATCGTATTAAAAGCCGATTCTGTGTTAAGCACTGGAACGCGATTTAACGTAAAATATGTTTAAATTTCTATTCAAATGATATTAAAAACTTTTTGTTTGCACTCATATTCTATAAATAGTAATCAGTTTTCGATTAATTCTTGAATATAAAAAAGGAAATCATCGATGAATTGATTTTTGTGAGGAATTATATCCCAAATTAATAACTAATTTATCAATTGATTGATAATATATTTGTCAATAGAATCAAATCGATTAAAAATAACAAATTATTGAATAAAAGCCACAAAATTATAGAAAAGAGGTTTTTGTCGCTACTATTTGTGGCCCCAAATAATAATCACTCGAATTGTTATTATTATTACAACTCATGACATGATCTAAGGTTTAGCTATAGTTTAGAAAAATAATAATAATTATAATAATTGTTACAATTGTTGAGCAGATAATGCCATCGATTAAGGATCAGTAGTGAAGAGCAGCACATTATTTCAAAAGCCCAGTAATATAGCGAACAGCCATACGTCCGGAGAACGCACAGACAGTCGGACACTCATACCGTTTATAATATCATAAATACATAACTCATCAAAAGGTAATATAATTACCACAAAAGAAAATCTAAACAAAACTCAAAACACTTCAGACTTGAGCTCTAATTTTGGAATAATTTAGTCACGAATTAAGACCGAACTCCTTCTGGTCTTCTATATCGATACGACATATGGGACACCTCTTGTTGGTCGTCAGCCATTGGTCTACACATTCGATGTGAAAGAGATGCATACACGGCAGGCGCCTAACCACAGGATAACCACAGGACAAGTATTAGTCATGAGTCGGGATAAAGCAAAGGAAGAGTACCTGACGTCCTCATTGTCCTCGAATTCACTCAAACAAATGGTGCACTTCTCAGTGCTGTCGTCTTCAGGTGTATTCAATTTGATGCGTTTGTATTTGTGAGGGAAAGTATTCCTATCAATGATGGTCTGAGTGGCGCCTCTGTTAACAGAATGTCTTTGTTGGATAACTCGCCAGTAATAGTCGTCAAACCGCATGTGACGCGACAGAAGAGGTCCGATATAGTGATAGCTCTGATGCAAGTCAGCCATTGGTGGCGGAAGAGGTGCATACATATCAGCTGAACGGCCGGCGTAGGGCTGACCACAACAAAACTCAAATTATAACTGCTCTTTGATTGAGTCGACAAATCACTTACCGGCGGAACAATTCCTGCGGGAGATATCGATATATGAAATCCAGGCGGAGAGACACCGAAATGGAGTCGCGCCGGATGTGTGGGCGGGTGGTAGTGGTGCTGATGGACGTGATGGTGCAAATGGGAATGTGACGCATCCGGTGTCGAGTGGATAATCACTTCGCTCTGAAACGCTCCGTTTGTGTCCACGAGTACTTCAGCAGACACGTGATGTGCCGCAGGAGGGATGGGAGGGACCGACGCCTGAGGGTTCGGCGTATATATATTAGAGACCCCTACCATTCGTTGAGGATTTGAATTCTGAGGCGGAGGTGATTGTTGGGGACGACTACATGAGCCACAAGTGGAGTCATTGTTCAGAGTCGAAGGGGTTGACGACTGAGGAATGTTTGCATTGAGAGAACCCATTGGACCCACACTTATGTTTCCCGCATTGGAATTGTGGCCATTATTATGGCTGTGATGTGGAGTCAGGTTCAGTGGCATTGCATCTGAGCTGCAAACGAATATTCCGGACGGTCCGGGAGTGGATGGAGTGGGCGGCGGAGGGGGCTGACCCACGGGCACAAACGACGCCAACGGGACGTGCGATGACTCCATCAGATGTCTTTGATAGGCCTCCTGTTGTCTGCAAACCGAACGTCATTTGAGTGAAGAATTCAAATAAGGAAAAGAGTGGACATACCTGACAAACATCTGGTGTTGGTATAGACTTTGGCGCTGTCTCTGCATTTCGTTCATCCGTTGCTGAGCCACCCAAAGCCTCTGTTGGTTTGGATGGAGGCGCGAATGCGGGTGTATTGAGTATGGGTGGAGAGGCAGGTGCGCCGGCGGCGGACTAAAGTATTGCCCGTATTGGGAGACATTTGAACCGTTTGGAGGTATATTGGGTGCGATCGACGGTATCGAAGGCATTGACGGTATGTTTGGAATATATGCCAAATGCGGGCTATTTATAGGACTAGTGGTCGCAGAATAGAAGCCGTGATTGTGTGGGCACTGAGTGGTGGACCCCATCTGTGTATGGCTTGGATTACCGTTCATAGAGTTGTTGGAAAAATTACAATTGAATGGCGAATAATCGATCAAATTTGGAAAGCCTTCCGAATTGGAGGACATCTGGGGATAAGTGGCGACCGAACCGTTGATATTGAGGTTTGGATTCGAATTACTTGTATTTACATTAATATTAGTGTTATTACTATTAATACTATTATTAGTATTGTTTGTGTGATATCTACAGCTCTGGAATTCGGGCACTAATTGAGGATAATTAGAGTTATTAAACATATTGTTGTTCGCATTGACCACAGGCTGAGGCATATTCATCGGTGGCGCCAATTGAATGCACGAACTCCGAGAGTGGTTCAGGTCGTGTTCCCGATTGAGTCGATGGTCGCGTTTGGCGGCAATGGCAGCACTGGATGTGGCACTGGTCTCACTCTTCAGCGCCTTATTATTGGTTTCAATCGCGGACTCGTCGTCCGATTGGGTTAAGTCCACTAATATAGCGGTCGCCGATGCGGCTAAAGAGGTGTCTCTTTTCGAGGCGGCGGTTAAAGTATGCGAAGGACCAGCTTTTGGCTCAAGAATACCATTACTTGCGGTTGACTTTTGTTTAATACAATTATTGTTGGCGTTGACCACAACCTCAACACTAATGGAGTCGGAATCCGAATCACTCGAAAGACAATCTAATTGGAGATCAGGCGCTTCGGGCCATTGGTTGGCCACTGAATCACATACACTATTCATAGCACTCATAGCAGACATCCATAACAACGACCACTAATTGGAGTCCACATACTCTTTGTTATCGTTTGAATGCCATCTTTTAAATCATTTTAACCATTCCTTCAAACTATTGATTAAATTAATTAAAATAATAATTAACTAAAAGCAGAAGAAATTGATTTTCAAAACAAAAGTCTGTTTTGTTTGTCTTCAAAGCAATAATCAAAACAAATAATAAAAGACTCGGAAAACGACTCCATATTTATCTCAAATAATACGACGTTTTTGTTCATTGAGTCAAACATTTGGAGGAAAACACCATTTGATACACCATTTAAGGCATATCCACAACAAATTACGTCCTCCTCTTCGGGTGTTTCCACTGTTTGGAGTGTCTCTGGTTTCCTGTGGCCTCAGATTTGGTTGTCTTCAGTCTTCACCTTTTATTTCCTCAGATCTGTTGATATCTAACTAAACATCAAATTAAAGAACTCATTAAAACTCAAATCAAAGTATTGTCAAACATTTGATTCAATTCTTGAGTTTGTGGTTCGACTCTTGCGATAAGATATCATATCTTAAGAGCTCTTCTTTTTTGTGGTAAACTTTTGTTAATTGAGACAAAAAATTAAAGTCTAATCAAAAATAAGTTTAGATTTGAGTCAATATTTGAGTCAATATTTATTGTGGTTTTAAAAACTCTTTCAATGAATGGGTTGTCTGTCGGTTAGAGTCATATGTTTTTCGTCAGTCATGTGATTGCATTCAAAACAAATACAGATCATTGAAACGATTATTTGCTCTCATTTTCTGATATAATTATTCATTAATTAGTGGTTTAATTGGTTAAAAACTTTACAAAAAAATGGCCATCGATTGGAAGCGAGTGTTTGTGACGGTCGGCACCACTCGTTTTGATAAATTGGTTCAACAAATCCTTAGAGAGGAAACACTTCGGGTCCGAAATCACTTTTAGAAGAGAGTCAATAGTTTTACTCAAGAATTTTGTTTAGATTTTCTCTTCCAAGGGATGTAAGGAACTGACCATTCAGTTGGGAAGCACTCCCTCTCCGCCAATGGATTTACACAAATTAGACATCGATATCGATATTAAGACTTACGACTATAAGGAAGACATTTTAGATGATATAAAGAGAGCCGACTTTGTTGTCGGACACTCCGGTCGGGTCACTATCTTTTACACATTATCTCAATAGAGTTAAACCAATGTTATTGATGTTTAGGGGCCGGCACTACACGAGAAGTCCTTCGACAGCACAAACCATTACTTGTTGTCATTAACGACGACCTGATGGGAAACCATCAAAAAGAATTGGCCGACAGATTGGAAGCCGACGGATATCTCTTCCATTGCAATATCAATACATTAGCCGATAGTCTAATCAGTTTCGATACGAAACGTTTAAACCCTTTTCCAGAACCAAACCCTTTATTATTCGCTAATTTTATCGACGATATTGTCTTCACTCCTATAAAAAAAAATTCATAAAAGTCTAGGATTTAAATAATTTTCATTTCTATTGAATCTATTGATTGAAACTTTAATTTATTGAATGTTTTATACGTTTTTCTCATAATATAGTCTACGATAAGTTATCGTCGATAACATTAGTAAAAACTATGAGAAGTTTAATAAATAATTGAATTAAAGGAATTATTCTCCGAATTGAATGGTTTTTGGCACTGAATATGCATTTGATAACATATTTTCATATAATATCATAAATCACAACACATTTCCAAAAATATTAGCGCTTTTTCAACAAATTTTAAAATGAATTCCTTTTAAACAAATTCCAAAACCGATAGAATATGTATATTAAGCGACCAATTAATTGGATTTTTGGGACAAATTCATCGCAAAACCACTCGAAAAGTGTCGGATAAAAGTAATAAACAATAAAAATAATATTTTCAACAATTGTTTAGTTCAACGAATTTGATAACAAAATGTGAAAACCATTTGATTAAGTCTACAGAAGAAACAAATATTAATAAAAACAATTTGTTTAAGTATTTGTTCGTTGGAAACGAGACCTTATTTTTATGTATTATATAATACATTGAAAGTAGAAATGTTTGATACAAATAAATGATAATTAAGGCGAAACTGTTTAGAAGTGTTTAGAAGAGTTAAGAAGAGTTTTATTCTATTAATAATTCAGATTATTAGCCAAAAGTAAAACAATTAGAATAAGTTAATAGAGTTTTAAAGCAATTGATTTGTTGGCTCTAAAAAAATCTGAGTTTTATTAGCGAACAAAACCAATGAAATTAAACAAATGGTATGTAATTGAAGGGTAACTTAATTTAGTAATCGGTTGGGAAACCCATAACAAAACCATTGCCTAACATGAGAAGAGTTACTTGATTTCAAAATATTGCTCCCAATTCCAAGTTCTTTGCCTAACAACTGATGGAATATAATCTTGCAATTCATAGAATTAATTCTATTTAATTTATTTGATATTCTATTGGCTCTAATCTTATAAAATGATAACAACTTTTGTCTAACGAATTATAGAAATTATGATAACTTTAATGAATTTGAAACTATTTTTGTAGAGATTTCTGTTAACAACAAATCATTTAATATGAATGAACAGCATATAAGGCATACCTGTGTTTTACGTTCAAAGGAATGTCAATTTAATAATTGATACCGAATTGATTTTTCATTAAGAAAAATGTTCTCATTTAAACTCTTATATTTATATAGTTATACATCTATTTATGTATATAATTATAGATATTTTACATATTTATAAATAATTTTAAGTTAATTCAGTCGATATATAATTCTTTGATCCAGTCTTTGGCACTGATTATGATTTTAAAATTTAGTTCAAAAAATGTATTTTAGGCCAAAATTCAATTAATTGGAAGAGAGTATCAAACAGTGATATATCCGAGGAATCCCAGAAATGCAATAACTTATGCAGAATAATAAGAATCTTGTAATTTGAGTCAACAATGAGAGCCAAATATCAAGGAGAGTCTTCTTTTTTAATAAATTCCGTTTGAATTACGAATGATTTTGTTTTTAAGATAAAAACAATCCATTGTCTGAATGCTGAGTGAGTTGATCCGCATTTCGATTATTGTTGAGTTGTTTTTATGCTATATTTCAATGTTATTCAAATAAATCCCTTTTCGGTCGATTGGATGAATACTTTTGGGTCGAATCCATTTCTCTGGAATCGATCGCTTACTTTGAAGCCAAAGACAACAACAGTTACTGTTGGCTAAGACGCAGAGTTCTCGATGTCATCGATTTCATTACCAGAGGACGGTTCACAACAACTAACAGCGATTACTTGGTTAGAGAAAAGACAAATTTGAATAAATGGATGAAATACCTGCTGAAAAAGGAAAACGGAATTCTAGACTTTGGGGTGGAGGGGGCCGCCATCAACATTGGCATCTGGTTCTTATGGCTTATGTGAATCTTTCCAATGATTTAAATTAACTGTTAGTCGATATCCGATAACGATTTATAGGATTTCTTACAGTACAGGGCGGTTGGATCCAAGGCTCGCCATCGATTTGCATCGGAAAACGTTTTCTCGTTCTTTGCATTCAATGAAAAAATCAAGAACTCAATGACAGTCACGAAATGTCGACATTAAGGCAATGATTACCTGATGACAACACTACTGCATTGGGCCAGTCTTCTACCCGAAGCCCTTAGCCCTGCCTTCACTTGTCCGACATGCATACAATTTTCGACCCCGATCACTTCAATAAACTTGTCTCCAATGTCTTGGACCGCAGTGGAGAGGTCAACACTGGGTAGACTGTTGCTGGAGTGTTCCCTATCCCTTCGGTAGCGCTTTCTCTTCAATAATTTGCTCCTATTTTTCTGACTCGAATTATCGCCCCATAGGTTAGAGCCGCCATAAATGGATGGGATATTAAGTACAGCAATGCCTTGAAGTGAGGGCCCATTTTTCAGATCGAGTTGTTGGCCGTCACACTATATATCAATATATATATTACAACGATATTAATTACAATCATTTTATATTATATGACAGACATCGGTATAGAAGTCATTTATTTAATAACAGATATCGAATCAATTAGACTGAAAGGGAATGCCTACCAGAATGTCAACGTCTTCGTGTAAGTTCTTGCAAGTGGCAAAAAAGGTTTCAGAGGTGGCGAACTCGAAATACCACATCTTGTTTTTCATTCTGCTGCTGAACTTTTCCGGGTGCTTTTCCCTCTCCACGTGAAACTTGATAGCAATCGACGCGTCCTTTAATTAAGTTCACAAATAATTGAAACAAATTATCGGAAAATTATTTAAATTATAACTCGTTATACGATTTCAAAGAATGATTTAAAACAAGATATTTGAATATCAAATGTATTTATCGACAAATAAACGGAATATTAGTGCGAAAAGACTTTAATCTCGATTTGAATTTAAATAATTCGTTGTTAATCACAATATTAATACATTAATTCATATATTTTTTTTAATTGCTATCCAACTAATGGTCGTCTAAATGGTTCCTCACAGCCATCCATAAACTGTCATTTAATTGGCTTTTATTACTCTAATTGAGATAATTTGATATTTTTATGGAGTATTCACTGAAAAGAATTGTGTAATAAATTATCCAATCTTTTTGAATATTAGATTAATTAATTAGATTAGACTTTAATGAGTCTGAAGTCAGAGCATTGACTAAGACCTCAAGCGATCAATATTTCGGATCAATTTCTGCCAACAATATAGAGACCGATAAATGAGTTTAGCATTTATTTTATGAAAATTTTGCTTTTTTTAGCTCAATATTTAAGGCATTGTCTGATTGTTTTGATTGAATTTTATAGTGAAGGCAAGACTTACGACTCCAATACTGAAGTAGTTGTTGAATATATTACTGGGTATGGGATCGCCCTTCTCATTCACATTTTCAGAGCTGCTTATTTCAATTTTCCATCGATCCATCATAACGATAGTTGATCTTTCTACTTTTCGCAGTATCTTATTAAGGCTTTCGTTATCATATCCCGGTCCCCATCGTAGACAACGGGCCAAATCATTGCCAGTTCCGAGTGGAAGGATTGCGATCGGAGGCAGTTTCACGAAATTCATTTTGTCTGAAACATTAATATCTCTATTGATTTATCCGTTTTGTCAGTTTTGACAATTATTCTGATCAAAAAACAAACTCAAGAACAGACCGATCGTATCTAATATCCAGCCAACGGTTCCGTCGCCACCACAACAAAGAACGCGAAAGTTTGGCGAATCTTTGTAGAAATGCAAGCCTTGAGTGGGCCCTCCCTTTGCAATATTGTACACTTGTCTTGGATTTAAAAGATATTGAAATTTCCTGAGAATTCTTAAGAAAAAAAGATTATTTAGCATTGAAAGGGTGGCCATCGCCCGGAATAGAATATTTATTGATAGACGAATACCTCAATCCTTGTCGACCCCCACTTTTGGGATTAATCATTACAAGTAAGGGGTGTTGGTTTGCCATTGGAGTGATTTGGAATGATATGGGACTGACCTGACGTAAAAAATTATTCCAATAAAAAAAAGTGAGACAAATGAGAGAAAGTTCTGACCCCCTGTTGAGAGTTATCACCGAACATATTGGAATCGCTTCTGGAGAGGGCTTTTTTCTGACCCCTATCGCTGGTTACACTTCGCTGTCTTTCCTATTAATCGATTGAAAGACGAAATTAGAAAAAAATGAAACTCAAATCAGTTTAATAAAGAAATAAAATTCAAAGGAGTGGTAATCAGGGCTATCATTAAATACATTTAAATGTTTTGATGTTTTGATGACCAAATTTAAAGAAGAGTATCCATCAAATAATTCAAAACAAATTCTAAGAACAATTAGGTTTTCTTCAATTCCTTTGATGAGATTAAGTGTTAGACTTATGTTTTTGTCACTTCTCTTGGGTTTAGAACAGATATGGCCATGCTCATCCAACTCAAGGAGTGATTTAGGGGGAGTGCAATCAATTTTTAGGGGGCATCAGGGGATGGATTGCACTTAAAATCCCAAGTATTGCGACAAAATTTCGAGTTTCCCAAATTTACGGACTCAAGAGAGGGTCTGCTTGAGCTAAATCTGGTTAGTTGTGAACATGGCTTTGATGACAAAGTTGGACATATTTTAACACAACTATTTGCAGTTTTTGGGAATTTTAGCGTCTGTAGGGGTGTAGGGCTGTAGGGCTGTAGGACCCACTCATTAGACAAACTAACAAATAAATCCCAATAAGAAATCAATGATTTTGAAAAGAATTCCTTTTTTTTTGGACAAAAGAATTAATATCTTATCGCCTCTGTTATGGACTTTTTGCCACTGAAGAAGCATTTGTCGGCAAAATTGTTGTATAAAAGTATTGGATTCTTGGATTAAATTGATTTCAAATCAATTACAAGTGAAGTAAACTCTATTAATAAGTTATTTGATGTGTAATATTGTCTTTTGAGCCAAAGATCTGTGAAATTGTAGTCTTGAATGTCAGTAGAATTATAAAATGTGTCAAAATTGAGAGGAATTGGCGATAAATTGTTAAATTATAAGATAGTTTGCTCTGAAATCCTTTGGCATTTGTAGTATTGAGTGTCGGATGGGATGACATCAAAACACAACGAATTTAGTAACCATAGCAATGGTATCACAGAATAAGTAGAATATTCCGTGTTTTACACTCAGCCTTATGTCCACAGAATGTCAGACACTTTTCACGAATTGGATATTTCAATCCAAATGTGAAATGTTGGCCATCAGTGGTCAGTCCACTCCATATAATTGCAAATTACAACTCTTCTTAACTATTCTCTTGAATTGGTGTCAGTTTTATTTCGTTTTATTCACAAAAATCAATTTATTTTTAATGGAAATAATATAATCTCAAGTTTTCTTACAACAAAATCAGAATAAAAGGGTCTGACATTTGAGAGCCCATGGATTTTATTTGATTTGTTTTTGGTCAGCCCTTCCATCCAAGAGATGTTTATTATATAAATAATAGAGAATGGGTTCACAGCTTTGATTTGACAAACGGACACATCTTTCATAAGAATTTCATCTTTTATTCAATTCGATAAATATTTAACACCCTATTGATTACAAAGAGCATCCAACCTTACTTAAAGATTAGCATGTTCAATTATCATATGAAGAATAATGAAAAAACAATCCCTTAAATATATCATAAGATTATATCGAATAACATATATTTTAAAATCAATTATATAAAACTGAATTTCCAAAAAATATATATTAACAAGTATTAATTTGTAAATGACCCTGCTCACCCCACCAAATGAATGGCGTTTTGATTGAACTTCTACTCAGTGATGGTATTAACGCTGATATAATGAAATTACATGAGAGGAACG
Organism: Punctoribates punctum; assembly: GCA_034698165.1. Lineage (NCBI taxonomy): Eukaryota > Metazoa > Arthropoda > Arachnida > Sarcoptiformes > Punctoribatidae > Punctoribates > Punctoribates punctum. The sequence continues at coordinate 13,716 of JAQGBD010000697.1, read as the reverse complement.
ACAGCTAATGAAAGCCTCGATCACTGAATGCTTCGACAGAATAATTAAATTAATTATCTGTCGAAGAATTTATTCAATTGAATAGAATTCCTCTTTTAATTGAGAAATTGTCTTATTCTCAACGATTCTCAACTATTTTCAACTCATTCTCAAATGCCATCAAATCTTCTCATATATAGACTCAAAGTTTTATCATTGAATTGAAGGAACAGATTATTCTGTTCTTTATTTTATTAAAGTTGGGATTATTTCGAAATTAGTTGAGAAACCATTGGATACAAAAACATATTATTGAAACAATTTTCTAAAAAACACGAATACTTTCAAATAATTCAAATAAAAAAAATACTATAAAAATATTTTTATGAAATGTGTTTTTGTTTCAGTTCATAACATTTGGTCTAACAATTGATCGCAATTTGCCCTGGATGAAAATAATTCTTAAAAATGTTTCTAGTGAAACTAGATGCTCTTTGTATAAAAGTTTTTACATGGTCTATTGAATAAGAAATGATTTGCTTATGAAAGTAGGATAGAGAAGCATAAAGGAGGACATAAAGGAGCATGGCTCTTATTTTTAAATTCCAATTTATATGCAAAACTTGGATATCGTTTGCATCGATAGAAATGGCATTAAATTGGTATCAAATGCTATCAAATATTTGAGTCTTATATATATTTATTGGAATCGGGAAAAAACAGCCGAAATGGATGTAATCCCGTTTGGGATTTGCAGACTTGTATTTCAACCGATCGGTGGATATCTTTTCCAATTTGATGGTTAATGAAGTCGAGACAGAAAATTGTATTGACTTAAACTCAAAAGCCTTAAAGAAAATTCGGGTTTCAATGAATTATTAGAATTGAGAGTCGAGTCACGCATTTCTCTATTTATTTCAATCAATAGTTGACCACAACTTTCCATTATTCTGTTCTCTTATTTGTCCAAATAATAAAAAACACAATCTCTTTAAACAATTTAAAAGAATGGCCATGCTCATTAAAAGCTAAAAATAAATCTTTTTCAGAAAATTTTTCACTGGAATTGATTAATGAAAGCGATTGAGATGTTTGAGAAATAGTGAAAAAACGGTTTAATGGAAGGAATTGTCGGCCTTTTTATAGAAAAAGTAAACAATTAAATAATAGGAACGGATAGTAAACAATTGATGGAAAGTTTTAATTAAAATCTGTTTAGTAGTAGTTTTATACGTAATCCTCAGCTTTAGTTTGGAATCGCGATCCCGGAGAGAGAATGTCGTAATAGCATTAAAGACATTGAATAAAGTGAGCACGGTCATTTAATCGTCAGTTCCCATTAGCTCCACAATCAAAATGATTGGCTGACCGACTGCTCAAACAATTTGTTCATTTTTTATCCCATATAACTCTGTTTGGAAGTAAAGGCTCAAAGTCTTTGAGGAATATCTTGTTAGGAATTGAGTGAAAAATATAAAATCATTTCTAGAATTAGAAGTTTAGAGCAAATGGTTTGACACAAAAAACAAGAGAAAAATGTATCGATTGTTGAGTACATTAACACTAATACCACGAACCGATTGATTACTGCTATTACGTACTGACCACCGACTGAGTGATTATTACACAATATCTCAACCAATAAATAAAATAAATCTATGCTGAGCTCAATAAAGAGATACCTGTACTGAGTGTATTCCCAAACAATAACCAGATGTGTTTCCATCCTTGGATCAGACCATTAATGCAATTAACAAAATTATTGGATTCAGAGGAGAGGACTGGACTGACTTAAACCAAATCCATCTGAAAATTGTAGATTTAATGGATAGCATCAGCTTTTGAAAAATGTGTTCGTGTCTATAATTTTAATAAGATCAATTTCTAACTATCAATATTGAAGAGAAAATATTTGCATAATTATGGTCTTGAATAGAGTCGACTAATCGCATGCATGCTTTCAATAAATTAGCATGCTGAAGAAATACAAATTTGAATTTGAATTATCATAAAAATATGAATTATGACAAAAAGGTCATTAATAATGTTTAATGCGATAAGTCTTGGTATTAAATGTGGATTATTTGTAATCAAAATCATTTGATTTAATTTAATTGGAATTTCTATTAAAGGAAACGAAATATTTTCGTTTCACTCGGTTTCGTATTTATATTAAATGAGTTGTCAAGAAATAAGTCGAAATTTAATTACAAATATCTTGGATTCGGCACAAGTTTCAAAAAATTCGCCGAAACTGTAATTATTTTGTAATTTAATCCTTTTATCGATTGAATTCCTCATCGCTTTTATAATTAAGTTTTAGTTTAAACGAAGAAAACTCTAATTTCTTTTAATATGAAAACTGCGGACATAAAGAGACACAATTAAATCTTGATGTATATTAAATTTAGCTTGATCACTGATCCCTCTTCAATTAAATAAGATTACTTGAAATGGTATTTAAGTATTTTCTGAGAAACTATTTTAAGTTTGAGTTTTATTTTGTTTTTATCATAGATTTGTTCAAAAGTAGAGTTAAATATAACTCACGATTTATTAGCCAATTATTTTCAAATCAAAACATTTTTAGACATTTTTAGACATAATCTCTTCTAAATTGATCTGAAATAAAATGTCAGCAAAACAATAAGCTCGTAATGATCAAGGTATGCTATTATAGGTATACTCTTCCGGACGAAAAATTAATTACAGAATATTATTCAACTGATGATTGGAAGAGCCATCAAAAGCAGGGAAGAGATGTGTGAATAATGCGCTACACATTGACTCACTTTTGCGATGGAAAGCAAATTAAAATTTACTTAGAATTTAGTGAATCCCTGGAGAAATAGAAATCAATTAATTGGCAAAGAATTTGGTGTTTATTATAGGAGTGGAGCTCAGTATCGATCCAACAAATAAATGATTGCAAAGACTAAGATTGAAAAGATTTTTTGCATTTCTTATATGGATATAAAAGATCTCATTTCAAGGTTTGATGGATTGTATTACAAAACATATCCATTTCAGAGATGATCTAAGGTTTGAATGTAATGAATGCGTTATTATTAGCGCTCATTAAATGATTGATTACATAAAAGACAAACCCAAAGAGACTACACTTTTGTAGAGCAGTTTATCGATTTGTCGCCTAATTATTGATTGACCAAAAATAGTGTCTATGCTGGAGCCAAAAGCATCTAGAACATTCGCGGATTTAATCACTTTAAATATCTAAGCTTTGATTCATAATTCAATAGTATATAAAACGAAGCAAAGAATAAGGGATAAGGTTCTTATCAAATCTGAGTCTAAACTTTTGTACACAAAAGAAGCACTGAATAAATGAACAGCACTGGGATTGGCATTCATTTCATTTTGTTGTTATATTTTTGATAAATGCGATAAAAATGAATCAATATTTTCGCATATTTTCAAATGTCGTTTACAAATGTTTGACATTTTTTATTCAAAATTATCGACGCTTTGAATCGCAAGAAAACCGGCCGTCCCTTTCATCCTATAAATGGATACTCTTTTCTAAAGATGAAATTAGCTTGCCATTTCTGTTCCTTGGCTTGGCTCGAATCATACGCCTTTGATATTTGCTTTATTGAGTTTAAGTCGAATTTATTCAATGTTTAAATCAGGCTTCGCCAATGGGGGTATAGACCGGGAAACCCCCATTAGGCCAAAAATTTGGAAAATACCCCCTGAAAGTGTAGTCGAGAGAACCCCGCCCTCCAAATGTTAGCCGTTTTTAGGCCCTTTTGCAAAAATGTATACTCCCTATACCCCACCCCTGAATTTTGGTCTGAAAAAAGCTTAGACTCCCCCCATGATACCCCATAAGCTGGATGAGCTGGCGATGTCTGGTTTAAATCCTTTTCTTATCCATATTTCTATACAAAGTATATGAAAAACGATTGAAAGTCATTCAAAAACAGTTATATTTTATGAGTAATTCTGAGAATCGAAAATCTTCAGGATTTGAATCTATGAACTAATAATGGATTAATTGACAGATCAATTACAAGAGATTATCGATGAGTTTGGAAAACAAGAATTAAATGAGTGCTAACATCAGAAGTAAATCTGATTTCATCTGATTTGAGTCCTTATAATGAGCTGATTATTCCAAATGATCCATAGATTCGGGGTATTATCGAATCAATTATTGAAAATTCAATAAAATAGAGAAAACAAAGTATAAATGTCTCTATCGAATGGCAAAAAGGACTGACTTTTGTTTATTCTTTGCCGGGAATTGCTTTCTCTATTGAATCGGATTTTCTTCAAATATTAATGAGTCGAACAAAAGATTAATTTCAAAATTTTCTGAGAACTGTTTAGATATAGAAGAAGAGAGTACTGAGGACTGGGAAGTGCTTACGGAAATGTCTCACATAATAGGATGAATGGCTAGAAATTTGTGAAAATTTATTTGTATTAATTGTATTGAACAGAATTAATGATAATTGGTTTGGAGAGAAGTTAAGACTGTTTGATGGCATCAGTTTATGCGATGCTTATTCTCAGGGATGTCTCTGGTATTTATACATTAATACAATCAAATATAATCTACTTTGAAATGCACTCAATGTTCCCAATCGATGCCATCCAACACATTGTCTTCAATGTGTAAACCATTCATTGCTCACAAAACTAGGTCTCAGTTGTGACCAAATATAGATTTAATTTCAATGATATTCCAAATCAACAAAAGATATGGAATTTCGATGTATTACCACTAAAAGTGTCTGAAGACTAGTGATTGTCAAACAAAAACTTCAATATTATATTCATTGCAAACAAAACATTTGGGACTCATTTGAATTTGTCTTCAGTTCTTAGTGTCGAAGAATATATAAATTCTACTCTTTTTTAAAGAAAACAATTTTTTATATGAAATGAATAAATGAATAGAAAGTCGAGTTGTGTTACGCAAGTGATAAATGGTCAGCACTAACATTACAAGAGTCTCAATGGTAAGCCATACTAACCCATGACATTTAAGGCGCTCAGCATTGATATCGACTAAACACAAGTGGAGACCGAATCGAATAAAATGTGAAACAGAATACCCTCTGAAATGAATGACCAAATCTCTGATTATTTATGTAACGCAAAAGAAAAGACGTTTTTCTGTTTTCATAATAAAATTGAACTCAAGTTTTGCCGATTTTCTTAACCCCTTTCAATACTTTTCCTTTAAATGTCAAATAAAATAAAAGGGAATTTCAATTTTGAAAAAAAGGTCAAACCTTGATTTTAGAGCGGTTCTTGTAACTTTTAAGAATTAGTGCCTGGATTCAAATGAATTTCAGTTGAATTAAATTACAAAATATAGAAAATCGAGAATCAAGTAATGAATCGTAAGAGTAATTGAAGTGATTTATTGGATTTCTTTTTCCAAAAATACAGCAAATTATGACAGAAATAAATACAGTGTTTAACAAATAATTCGTTTCTGACGTCAATCTAAATGCTATAAAATGCTGCAAAGATTTGTTGTGAACATTCTTACAGACATTTTCATCATTTCCTTATTCTGTTCATATATTTAAGTTAATTCAAATGTTTAGAGCGAGTGCTCATTCATTTGAGGCCTTGTTTTTAGTTGAAAACGACAAACATTGAAATTTGTTGCAATTTTATCACAGAATCACAGAATAACATATGTTTTGTCTTCAGGTCATTAAAGAGATGAAAAATATAAAGATTTCGACTGATTTTGAATATTGGAGTGAAAACCAGACTCTTTGACTCAGTCTTTGAGTAGACTTTCGATGGATTTGTTTTTGATATTCAATTACAAGCAAACCATTTGATGACTAAAAAGTAGGGATGCGAGAGGTGAAAGTTTCGCAAAGTTTCAGGTGTAATTTTGGTGGATTTTTCATGAAAGTTTCACCAAATTTTTCAAAGTTTCACAACAAGTGAAACTTTCAACAGGTAGCGCCATCTAACTTTAGAATTGAAACTATGGAAATTCTTAAATTTTCATTCAATTTAATAAGTTAAATGAGAATTTTTGATTAAAAGGGGAAATCTAACACCAACTAATACTGAATTTAGCTTGTTAACTCATAAACCCAATCAATTATACCCAAATATTTCTCAATTTATTTCTTATTAAAAATGAAATTCAATTGAATTATACTTAATTAATGGATTAAGCCTGTTGGAGATTTAATTAAGTCGAAAACAATATAATTAACTTTGTAAGGCCTGGTTTATCAAGAATAAATGGATATTTAGTTAATATTTTTGATTATTCTCGCAAAAAATGAATATTTCACTTTTTTCCCAAAATTTCAGTGAAATTTTGAAAGTTTCACTGAAACTTTCACCTCATTTCAAAGTTTCACTGAAATTTTCATCCCTAGTGACGTCAGTTGAAAAGTATAAACAAAACATTTAATGTAAACAATAAACTGATTATCACATTATTTATATATAATTTGATTGAATTATTGAAAGACTGGTTAAATGATTACTTAAACCAATGATTTTGATAAACAACTGGAAGTCCTCTCCAATGATCACAATTTAGTGATAAAATGTTTGGCTATAAAAACAAGAGTTGACTCAATTGAAGATAATTTAGTGTTTATATGAATTTAACTAAAATTATTAGCTCTTAATCATTGGTTTTGAGGAAATTATTCTTCGGTTAATACATCGGTAATTGTGAGGGATGGACATAAATAGTTCGCTTTCGTTGCTGGGTAGTTTTGGTTTATACCAACTCTACGTTTATTTATTATCGTGTATTCCTGTAATTAACGCTGGAATAGTCATGTTATCCCTGGTCTTCTTGACTGCTACTCCTGATCATAGGTGAGAATTGGTCCATTCAATGGCCACTGCTTGGGATCAGTTAATATGATAATATCCTCAATTGGCAGATGTTTTATACCAAACTGTGACTCAATTGAAGCAAATAATCAATACTTAGCGCCCTATTTGGGTGTTTCCATACCCAAGACGTTTGGCTCCGAATCGTATGATTCGTGTAAACGTTGGACACAAATAAATCAATCCATTAATAAAAGTGATCCCAAAGAGGAGCCCAACAAATGTGATATCAATTGGTTTAGAAATGAGACCGAAAAATGCAATTCATTTGTTTACGACAGACAACAGTTCACTTCAACCGTTGTCTCTCAGGTTTGACCCAATTTTGTCCAATTAATAGAATCTAATCGAAAATCAGTTCAATAAGGTTTGTGACGATTCCTGGCAAATGTCGTTAAGTCAGTCCCTCTTCTACTTTGGAGTACTTTCCGGAGCCTTGATTTTTGGCGTTTTAGCCGATCGGTGAGTCTTCCGCTAAATGACACTAATTTTGATTAATTTATCTCTCATTTAATTGAAGTAATGGCCGTCAGTTTGTTTTTAAAGTGGCGCCAATTATAGCCGTTTCCAGTGCTTTGTTGTCGTCTTTTGCGCCCAATTTTCTAGTGTTTAGTCTGAGCTCTGCGGTAACGGCCGCCTGTATTGCGGGTATGTATCAGACGGCCTTCATTATAGGCATTGAGTTTATTGGCGGTCAGTGGCGGGTCTGGTGCGGAAATCTTCATTCCGTGCTGTTCGCTGTGGGCGCTGTTATTCTGTGCGCAATGGCCTACTCTATTCGTGATTGGAGGCAATTGCAACTTGTGATGGCCTTTCCCATTGTCCTTACATTGTTCTATCCCTGGTCAGACACTTCCATCCAATCCAATTGTTGAACTGTTTGAAAAATTTTCAATTCAAAGGTTATTTCCTGAATCTGTTCGCTGGCAAACCACTAATGGCCAGACATCCAAAGCTATTTCAACGATAAGAAGAGCCGCCAAATGGAATAACGTTTATATTCCGGAAGAATATCTCTACTATTCTGGAGAAGTGAGTTATTTGTCTTCATTTGTCTTATCCTTTCTTATATTCATTTTATTATTCGATAAATTGATGGAAAAGTTTTAAAAAATGTTTACAACAAATGTGTAATTGAGTTGGAATTGAGTCAAATCTAATTAGGATTTTATGTCATTTATTTATTTTTTACTCAAATATCATATGATATCTCTTTTTGTGGCATTGATTTCATTTTTAATAGTTTTCTCATTTATGGTAAATATATTTATTCCAGTGTATGAATAGGAGAGGTTTACCATGATCATTCATTAAATGTTGAAATTATGTTTATTTTTCACTTACATCTGAAGACAATCATATTTCCTGTCTTTCCTTAAAAACTTTATCTTTTGTTGATTTTAACGAAATGAACAAATCGTATGATTTTTTTGATCGGAATAAAAGATTTCTTTGGTTTTCGAAATCAATTCAAAAACAAATAATAATTCCAATGATTTGCAAATAAAGTTAAAAATATTGATTAATTTAATGAGAATTTGTTTAATTAGTTCGATTCGAGCACTTCTTCAACACGACATCACATCAAACATTACGGACCAATAGATTTGATAAAAAACCGAATAACTCGTTACTGGACTTTGAATTTATTCTTCATTTGGTATTTGAAAATTGAAAATTATGTTCTTTAATAGTGGACTAAATGAGTGATATTTGTTTGGAAAGGTTTACCACTTCTTTGGTATATTACGGCCTCTCATTCCAAGCATCAGATATCGGAACAAATATTTATATCACATTCGGATGTTTGGCTTTGGCAGAGATCCCGGGTATAATTTTGGCGACAATAGCCATGCAGACCTTTGGAAGAAAAAAGACCCTTTGCTTCCTTTTGGTGGCCGGAGGTGTGGCCTGTATTAGTCCCATATTTCTGCCCGAATCGTACACTCCTTACATAACCGCGTTTGCAGTATTTGGCAAAAGCAATATTGCGGCCGCTTTTTCGCTCATTTATGTCTATTCTGTGGAAATATTTCCGACTGTTGTCCGCAGTTCTGGTCTCGGAATGTGTTCGATGTGTTCCCGAATCGGTGGTATTCTTGCGCCTCAACTCATAGAACTAGTAATCAAAACCTTAATTATTGTTTTCCAACAAATTAATTGATATTTATTTAAATATTTCAGTCATTTTTGGGGAAATCTCTTCCGCTTATGATCTCTGGTTTAGTCTCTGTGATAGCGGGTGTTATGGTAGTTAATTTACCGGAAACACTCAACAGACAACTGCCCGAAACACTGGAAGACCTAAAGCTGTTGAGAGACAGTAATCGGAAACATTCGGTGAAATCGATTTCCGACAATACGTGTAAACAATTTAATCAAATCGAAGACAAAGACATAAAAGAAGAAAAAATAAAACTTTTAAATGATTACGAAATTTAAAATTTAAATCTATTTTAAAATATTTTTATTTAACTTTTTATAACTTTTAATAATTTTATTGTTAAATATAATAATTAATCTTGCACAAAATTTCACGGGGGTTGCCCAACTTATCCCCTACATTGGCCAACCCTGGCCTCATAAAATGTGAGTGAAAAAATCATCTAGTCAATCGTAAAGTCCATAAATGATGGATCAAATGATTGATCAGACTATTAACTTGGTTATTTTGAGTTATTATTTGAATTGAATAAAATTGACTCAATCTTTGATATATTTTGTGTTTATTCCAAACCTAAACCAAAATATAATTTAATTTAAATGATTATTCCATTCATTGATATCTGAATCACAATAATAAACATTTAACGAATCAATAGATGGCAAGAGTAATAATAGCAAGAGTATATTTGACCAATTGGTGCCTTAAATGTACCTTCTCCTTTTTCCCTCCCCCCACCAAAAAAAAGTCTCTTCTCCTTATCAACTTAGTTGAATGTTTTATTAAAATATTAACATTTAAGCATGTTAAATTAACAATTGGTTAAGATATAAAATATTAATAACATTCTTAATGATATGATTTGAGAAGCATTTCACTAATTAATCATTTGATTCAAAATTTTAAAAATGAATTAATATTGATATGAGTTGAAAGAAACTAAGTTTATATGATTTTCCTGAAGGAAATACATTGGAAACAGAATTTCGTATGAAATTTAGTGTAAAATACATTTCTATTTTGACTGAATCTCTTCTCTGAAGCCAATAAACTGAGGCTTTGTTCAAATAAAGACTAAGTTCTGGATAACAATCAATAACTCTATTTGTATTCCACATTAAAATAGTATTCGATTTCAATTCTTAGGAGTGAATCATAAAAGTAATTGTTTTTTGGCTCTAAATACAGAATATATATATATATATTCCACACAATAATCGTTTGATTAGCTGTTATTAGTCTTGGAAGAGCTCAATATTGGAGATATTTGCTCACCATTTGGGTTCAGAGACATTGCAGTCGTTGTCGTCAATGAGTTGTGATTTGTTGATGCCATGGATGCAGCTCTGACTGCGTGATGTGATGGATGGGGTGGATGTGGTGGATGTGGTGGAGCGCTGTATCGCAGTATTCCGTCTGCAATAAATATAACATCAAAAGGATTAATCATTTTCTGAATTCAATTTGAGTTCACCTTAAATATTGCACTGAAATGGCTTTGGAATCAAAGTTCCAGCCATTCGAACGAATTTTCAAAAATGTAAATCATTAGATACAGGGTAATTTTGTGCAATTTTCTCAATACTGTTTCATAGAGTCTATAATGTTTGGAATTTAAGAATAATTGTCTGAAAAAGGGAATGAAATGAGGCTTTAGTTCAATAGATTAATGGGAAAGGCATAGGAATAGGAATACCCATAAGAATAGCCATAAGAAGTAGTGAATTATAATAACCTCCATTTATAACAAGTGTGGGCTTCTCTGGAGGACTGGAAGTGTTGGCCAGTGACGAGCCTGATGTTTGTGTGTAATTAGTGGCCCGGTTTCTATTGAATTGATTGGAATGACTGCACATAACACTCTCTTTTGTATTCTTTTCTGGCTTTAAGAGCGCGATATAGACCTTAAAGAAGAGAATAATGTGATTAACCTTTCATTTGATTTGTTTAACAATTGGTTTGAGAATAAATATCATACCTTTGGTACGAATAGACATGCGATCTGTACGGCACCGCTCAGACTCAATAGGAAGCTGAGGGTAACAGATCTGATGGCTGTGCTGGTGCTCAGTACGAAAAGTGGAAGGAAAGCCAACCAAATGACACAAGTGGTGTAATTAGTGAAAGTCAGATAACGGGCTTCGTTGAAACCTTCCGGGCATTTGCGGGTTTTGAACGCATAGATCGTACAAAAACCTAATCAACAACACTTTGACATTAAATACATGTGTATTGAAAACAATCAATCATTTGATTTAATAATAATTATGGCTTTGAATCACATGAAAGCATTCGCTGAACAAAACCAACAAAAACTTTCAATTATTTCTGAATTTAGGGACAATTGAATCAATTGTTCTCAGGTTTTGCTCTAAAATGTTTGTCGCAGAAATTCTGAACGAATAAAATTGTTTTGATACCAACCGATCAGAATAGAGGGATATATGAGTCCAACTAAATATGATGTGTTATCCGAACCCAAACATATGAGAACGTTGTCCTCCCGATTGGGAAACACATGGGTCACATTTGGCTTGTCAGATATGAGCCAGCACACATTTATCAGAATTTCCACTGAGACCAACAATGTGGTTATAACCAGTTGTGACTGAGGTGAGGTATACTTGGGTTTAGTGCACGAACGCCGTCTCCTTAATACGTTTGAGACAATTATGAATTAATTTATTCAATCGATTAGTCAGACAAGAGTTGGAAAAATCTATGAAATCAATGGATTAGCGAACAAATAATTACCGGAATATTCGTGAGATTCGATTGGTTTTTGTCACAATCGCTGAATAGCATAGAGTATAGCAAAAGCCGAGAAAAAATCGCGTCAAACCGCAGGTAAAAGGAGTGGGTTTAGCAACGATTACAAATGTCATACTGAAAGACAGTAATATTCCGCACAACAGTAGATAACTGAGTTCACGACCGGCGGCTTTGATTATTGGGGTTGAACTGTAAATCCAAAAGACCAGGATTATGAATACAGTGACTGTGATTCCGAGGACTGCGAACACCATTGTTCCGATAGCCCACCAGTCGTGGTAATTGAGATATGCCTCAGGTATTGGCAAACATCTACTTTTGCCAGCGCTGGGAAGTGTGCCTTTAAATAGAAGTCACGTCAATAAAAAGGATCTCATTTTTCGTATTTTATTTACAACAAAAATCTATTTTTATGAAAAATTAATCGCAAACTCTTCCAAAACATTTATTTTCAAAGAGTTTTTTTTGATTGAATAACTTTATAATCGAATAATGTTTCCTAAAATATAATTACAATTCAATTCAATTGTGTGTTAATTTCGATCTAATATAAGAACAATAAATTTCATTAATTTTGTTATATAAACATAAAATGAATTCCCGTTTGGGACTAAAAAACAACTTTTTATTGAGTTTTAATTAAAAACCTGAGAATAATAGCTCCGGAGAGTATGCACTCTAAGTAAATGTGTTTCCCATTGGAACAGAATATTCTGTTTGAGAATAATTGGGAGAATAAAACAAATCAATTGGAGGGCTTATCATCAAAAGCAATAAAACTAACAATTATTCGGAGTTTATACTTAAAACCAGGGTTCCCCGAGGGAGGGTATAGCCCGGAATATCCCCCCTGAGGCCGAAAATTCTGAAAATACCCCCCTGAAATTTTGTCGGCAAAGCCGACAAAATGGCCGCCGGAGGCCGAAAAACCGGTTTTTAGGTGCAAAATATACCCTCCCCTATACACTCTGAAAAAATTTTGGAAAAAAGCTTAGGACACCCCCCTAATACCCCCTGAGCCGAAGAGCTCGGGGAACCCTGCTTAAAACCCAATGACTTAATGGAATCCTTTGGAAATAACTCTGACTTTTACCTAGAATTTGAAGGTTAAACGATTCTGAGAATTGTTTGAAATCACAATTCTCTCAGGAATTTCAAAATCAATTATTTTTTATGAAAGAATCAAATATTAAGTTTTTGAAAGAGGTTTAAATTTTTTCGGATTATTACTGAAATGTTTACGAAAAAGCATTTTGTTATTACATTTATGGAAAAACACTTAATTATGATTAAGTTAAATAATATCGGAATCAATGAAGTTTATCAAGTTTAACGAGTTTATCGAGTTTATCAAGTTTATCAAGTTTATCGAGTTTATCAAGTTTATCAAGTTTATCGAGTTTATCAAGTTTATCGAGTTTATCGAGTTTATCGAGTTTATCGAGTTTATCAAGTTTATTCATTATAAAACCGATTAATATTAATGCAATTAATCTGTGATTATATTTGTTTAATAATGCATTTAAAACAAAACATTAATAATTAACTTAACTTTCACTCGAAAAATGAATTTAATCAGTGATTGCCAAGGTACCCGACCTCAGGGGAGGGGTACCTCCGAGAAATTTTTCAGGAGGTGGGTAGCCCTTTTTTCTTCGAGGCAAAAAAACAAGGAGGGGGAACAAGGTAAGATTTTTCCGGCCAGAATTCTGTTGACCTTTTTTTAGGTCTAAACTCAGATTTTTTGCACTTTTTCAGGTCGTCGCCAAAGGGGGGGAAGGGTCTTCCAAATCTCAAATTTTTGGGCGGCTGTTTTATCCCACCCAAAAATATGGTTTTTTTAGCTATACCCCCACCCACCTTCCACCTTGGCGATCACTGAATTTACTTCCATTTATTTTTTAATCTTTTCTAAGGAATGAAGATTTTCACTTAAAATG
>JAQGBD010000696.1:0-24965 GCA_034698165.1 Punctoribates punctum | reverse complement strand
CTAATTTTGATTCATCCTTCACACCTCAATACCTGTTGAAAGGTCTCCATATGATTAGGAGAACAGAATTAATTAATTAAAATCAATACTCAAAATAACTATAATTTTGTGAAATTTGATTCGAAACACAAATTATTTTTTTGTTATTTCACTGAATTTAATACAATTTTAAAATTGAAAAAAAATTTAGGGAATGATTAGGAATAGTATCAGAAAATGAATTTCTAGTTTTCATATGTTTCGCAAACATAGTATTCATGAGCTTTTCATAACCGAAGTGACAATAGTTTGTCTAATATTTGTTATATTCCGACCTCAAGTGTAAATTCAAAGTTCATTTGCGACGTTCGACGACATCGTTATACGGATTACTTCCAGTCTTATAGTTTGCAAACAAAAATTAATACCAGTTTTGGTAGAATTGAAAATCAAAGACTAAAAACAGAACTAAAATGGAGAACAAACAGAGAAGGACTCAAAAAACGAACTAATGATTAGGGACAGGGAGTCCATAGACGCCAATGTCCGGAAGTAATGAAAAGAATTATGTATTAGGCAGGGCGGAGAGGAAGGGGTGCCTCAGCTCAGTCTTCAGCTCATCTGTAAAGCAAACTTCGTTCCAGTGCTTCAGTGCTCGCGAATAACGACTCAATGAAAGACTGGATTCTTAGCTAAAGAAATGTCTGAAGAATCGGTTGAAATATATTCTGTCAAATAGTGACGAATTCAGTGGCGCTAAACACTTGACATATACTTCATTTCACGGAACAGACATCGCATCCAACGATCAGCTGCTGAACAGCAAATTCTCGCAAAGAGTTCAAATCCTAACCAAAAATTCAGATTTTCATAAGTTTTCCAAAAACCAAAATATTTAAAATCTGTTAAGAGTTGGACTCATTTAATGATAAGACAACCGTAAAAATTCTTCACACAAAATGACATCAAGTAATAGCTTTTCTCGACTATTCAGCCCTTCCTATCATTTATATTAACAAATTGATAGCACACGTGAACTGAAACCCTCTTCAATCCAAATGTTTTCCTCTTTTTTGCGATCCCGAGAAAAATGAGTGCAAATTAACAAAAAATGAATTAATTGGCAAAATTCCGAACTTGTTTACTAACATTTGCACAGAATAGTGAAATCGAGAGCCAAATATTTAATGACATTATTATTATTTATCAAAATTGATGTCTTTCTCAGGAATAGTGTCTAATGTTTTACACATTTATTTAATCAATGATTTATATAATGAGAAGATTTTGATACTTTAATTGAGAAAACATTTGAAATGTTTTCAGCCGTTTAGTAGTTGTGAGGCTCCGGACTAACTCTTCATTAATCACTGACAGAGTTTTGTCTCATTTTTTGCTTTATTAGTCGTAAGACTCGAATAAAGTTTTATTTAATTGACTTAAACTTCTGACGATTAAATCGAGTGAATAATTGAGTGATTCTTTGTAAATGACATTCAATTATCACAGATTTCCTCCAATATTAATGAAATACTCATTTGGTTTGAATGAATTTTAGGGCAATTTTTACTCAAAATTAAAATTAATTGTTTTTATAACTAAACAGATTTGTTGTTTGAGTGTTGAAAAAGTGTTTTGAAACTTATTCTTCAAATTCTTGATTTAAATTAAAATAATTTGAATTTCAATGTCACTAACGATGAGTAAAGGCAAGGGATGTGCGGATATATTGATTGTGTTTTTGGCAATTAGAAGATAATTAGTGGGAATATTCAATAGAGGACTCGAAAACAAAGCTGAAGACAATGGTATCGTCAGCGACACAACGTTTGATTGTGTGAACAAAAATAGCTCAGAACAAGTGAACTCACCATTTCCTGTATGAAAACACACAGACGTAATGGTTAGAGCCATATATCACTCATCGCATCCAATTTGCTCTTCTGTTTAATTTTTGAGATAAGCCGAGAAAATGCATTTTATTATCAGTTAATACATTTTGTTTTCAAAAGATTAATGCAATTAATTGAATAAATTGATTGCAATTATTGATTGAATTGATTGAAAACACACCGAAAATGAGTGATTTAGAGACAAATATACTCACAATTAATAATTGAATGTTTTGTAAACAATTGATTGCTTTGATTTGTGACTGCATTCAAAAGTTTAATTGATTTGACAAATAATACTTATATTATGCAGTCTTTTGTCGGACAATATTTGTGTGAATACAAAGAATGATAAATTGGGCTCAGAGTCAGACTCCGACTCAACTCTCGTTTTGTTTTCTATTCTCTTCTGTTTATAAAAATAATCCAAATTTCTTATTCTCATTACACTTAAGGCTTATATTTAAGAATAGAGCGAATAGAGTGACAAAACTTTGTTAAAATGCATTTAAAATAGAACAAAGAGTAAAATGAGCCAAACATCCAACTGTGCCCTCACATCGAGACAGTAGAGGAACGCCACGAGAGGGAGGAGAGAGAGAGAGAGAGAGAGAGAGAGAGAGAGAGGGAGTGAGGAGAGAGAGAGAGAGAGAGAGAGAGAGAGAATTGTGAAAGGCAACTCTAAGTTTAAGCTTAAAAACCTGATGCCATACCACATGAGATGAGTGCCTCACATATTCTGTCCTCTGCACTGCTCTGGTATTGCCTTCTCTTCAATCCATCAGTGATTTTAAAAACCAAAAAGCGTACGAATTTTCTCCGGCGTTACAAATATTTTTTTATTTTACACTTTTTTCTTACATATATTTATAAATCAATTGTAAAGTTATGTTTTTGTTGTTGTCTTAAACATAGTGTTGGCCTAACTCTCACTCTTCCCACAGCTGTGCGAAAAACTTTTATGGAATTTAAAATCAATGCGAATATAAGTTATATGAAAGTCGGAAAGTTGTTGCACAGACTGGTTGTCCATATTTCTGGTCAAACCAAATGATTATTATTTTTCACAAAACCTCAGGAATAGGGGCTCTGAGCGAAGGGAATGCCATTTACTGTCGTTTTCCACTTCCATTATATCTATAATTATTTGATTTGAAAAATGGTATCGAAACAAAATAAATGGCTTTTCGTTATCGATATTATTGTAGAAATAGTTTTCTGTTGAGAAAAGTTTACTTTACTTTCGTTTTCATTGGAATTTACAAATAATTAATTATTTTTAAATCTATGAGTTGTGACACAACTCATGGATTGACTGAAGCAAAGGGTTTGGGAATATGTTTCTTCACCAAAAGTGTCATCAATTTTGGCTGAAGTCGGATCCGATTCTTCATTACTCAGTGATCCAGTCTTAGCACAGATTTATTGTTCTTAAGCCAAGACTTCCAATGATTTCAATTTCTATCATTTTTGTCGCTTATAATTCATTAATCATTCAGTTCTTTTGGTAAATATCTTTAATGACGAGACTCTGTTTCACACCTCCCCTCAAAACTGTTGACTCTATGGTAAGGGCGACGAAAAAAGTTTGTTGAAAACTAAAAACAAAGGAATGGCATCTCTCATCCCTTATCCTTACAATTCTTACTATTTTTTGTCTGACACTCACTTCCACTGTCTGTTGAGGAACTTAAATGGCATTTAAGAGAAATAAAACCGCTATTTGGGACCCATTTTCGTGAATTTGATGCTCAGATGTCTATCAGTGATGTTTAGAATATCTGCAGGATTACAATATGCGGTGCCATTCGGTATCTGTGCTGTGAAATGTTCACTGATTTTTTGTGTGCCGTTATTTTTAGTTTTGTTTGCAGGTCATGCATGTCATCCATGTCTTGCATTTATGCATTTGTACGCTTAGCCTACGCTCAACACCGATGCCTGTGCTCAACACAACTGACAAATTATCCCAAACACTCTCTAATAGTATGCTCTATAAAAATACAACTTTACTTAATTTTTAATTAATTGGTCACAAAAAGCCATTCAATTACTGACTATTTTTATCGTAAGATTTTATCGAAACTTTTTTCGGATTTGACATAAAATTAGATTCAAAGTCAAAAACTTTGATATCTCTTCATTTGATAAATTGGTATCGTTTTCATTCACTTCCCGTCAGTGAAGAAGTTAAAAAACATGAAGAATAGCTGATAATTCTGAGTATGCCTTTCGGTGTAACCCAATCGGCGCTCCACTCAAGTAATGTTAATTTGGAGAAAATGCTTACATTTTCCAAATTATCAGCTCTTGGTTTGCATTATATTCACACAAAAGCACTGAAGGCTTCGACATTAGTGTAGAATCTCTTAATGAAAATATATTTTTTGTTCCCAAAATCAATGGTCAGTTGTGTGGATGCAGTGGAGCGACTCGTTGGGCAGCACCTCATCGCTAACTATTAATTTGTAGAGAAGACTCTTTTCAGGGGAATAGAGTGTTGACTGCCATCAATGGCTTTGTATGCATTGGAGAGGAATAGCTCTGTCGCGAGTGTCAACATTTATGGCGAATTAAAGATAATCCAATTATGAGATCGTTTCACAAATGCTCTGATATTTAGATAGAGATTCAGATCTAAATAAAATGCTATCAATTGTGCAAACGATTGGCTCTACTCTTGACTCCCAAACGACACTAAATTTCTTATTTTTCTTATGTTTCAAAAGTCAGTCTAATCTAATCAGAGAGGATCTGACAAAATGACGATCAAACCGATCCGACTCTTCTCCAAGTATTCAGTGCTCTAAAATTCTGTGCCATCACTGAGAAGAGAAGAAAAAGAAAAATTAGTCGAAATAAAAGTCGGGAAACAAACTATAAATTATTTCAATCAATAAAAACATTGACTCAATTGAGTCGATATATAATATAATGTAATTTATAGCGACATAACATTTACACTCCTTTTAAACATCTATTAAACCATTAAAGTGTTTGAGAGCTCCACTCGTCCGCCGGTTCCCATTCTTACGTATAACTTATCTGTTTATCATTTGCTGTAATACTAGAAGAATAGACTTCTCTGACAATCAGATGAAGCGATCTAAGGATGCGGTCTCTCTCTTAGCCATAAGTGATGTAATTTTGTCTCAAAGTCATAGTTATCGTCATTTCATGCATTGATGACTAGAATGAGCCCTAATTTCAAATGACTGTCTTCGGAGACAACGCATTATATTGTGATTGAGCCCTGACTTGAGCCCAGAGTTGAGTAGTGAACACATAATTCTCTGTATTGGAGTCACTCTCACTCTCACTAACTATTGAGTGAACTGAATAAACATCTGAACGGAGGGCACAACAAATGCCATATTAGAAGCACTCAAACCAGCGATCGCTCGGTTGCTCCCTTCCATCAGATAAGGTCTGCCATTAGTTAATGAGGCCGTTCGCCCCCTTCCCGATGTTACCGAACAAGTGATTCCCTGAAAAAATATAATAATTAAAGTTTGCAATTATTGTTTAGAGACCTGAATATCCGATTTTAGTTTAGAAAACAACAAAATTTTTTTGTCTTTTCTCCCAATGAATGTTCTCATCACTAAAATCTCATCTTTTCTTTTGGAAGACATTTGGAACAAAAGCCGTCTAATGGCAGACATTAATCTTAATCAGTATCTGAAAAATCCTTAATTAACATAATTTACAAATTATTATAAATTATTTTTTCTTATGTATGAAATTAGTTTTATTTTTGTATATTTCAGTTCATTATTTTCTTATCAGAGTTGTCCACAAAATAGCGAGTGAGGGGCACATCATTAGGAGAGAGTCATCTAATCTTAGAACGTTATAAAACCAAAGGAAAGTTTTCTTTTATGATTTTCGATATCAAAGTGATCTAGACCAATCTCAACATACACATAACAAGTCCAAATTAGTGTATGAAAACTGTTGTGAAGCTGTTCTAGGTGAAACTATGCCTCTACATCTGTTTGAAACTTTTTGTTCATTAACTCTGGAAATTATTTTGGTCTTCTCTTCGGGGTCTTTGCCATCGCTGTCTGTGGTGCGCACCACTGTTTCTCAAATAATAAAATAGGAAACTATTTGTTTGGCAACTCTTATATCAGAGCTGAGAACTGTTGCCAATTGTTATATTGAGGACGTATTCAATGAGTTAATGAGAAATAGTTTATTGTCTTCTCCTATAAGAAGATTTAGTTTGTTATATAAGTTGAAAGTAGTTTTTTGTTTCAAAATAAATAAAGAATCAAACGGTTCGGGGAAAGAGTGAAGAACTCTGGAGACTAAAGTTTGGATAACAAGTGATTAATTCGAGTTTTTATTTAATATCAATGAATCACTTTTATTGTTATTTTTCGCACCAAATTCTGCTCCAAATTTACGAAAAGGAAATACAAAAATAATTTCAAATAAACCTTAAGTTTGACAAACATTTCACAAATGAGGAAAATGTTGTCGACTTATGTGATGTCTCTTTCGGAACGACTTTCACTAAAAAATGTTTTCTTATCAAACTATTCTCATCTCAGATCTTGAGATAGGCCTCAAAAGAATAGGAAAAATATCAGGTTTTCGTTCATTTCTTTATTTTTTTAGTGAAAAATTCTATTATTGTCTAATGAATACGATTTTGTTTCACTCGATATTAAATTAGTTTTATTTTCGGTAATTAGGATAACGAGTAAAATATAAAACGAATTCTTAAGTATTTGGTAACAGTTATTCATATAATGTGTTTTCAATCCCAGACATCAACTTATTATTGCAAGAGTAATGATCTCTCTCTCTCTCTCTCTCTCTCTCTCTCTCTCTCTCTCTCTCTCTCCTCTGAATTTTAATAACAATGGTTTTGATTCAAAATGTTTTGAAATAATTTTTATGATAAACTTGTGGTTCAGTTACAGAATTTGACCAAAACTACTCACTTTGTATTAGTTTGAGTCAAATAATGTGAAAAATTCAGGTTTTTATTAAAGTATGACTAAAGTCACGAATCAAATAATTTGATTTTCAAATTTTATTTGCATTTGAGTGGAACCCTCTTTAGATGTTCCTGAGTAGGACTGTCCCCTCAATCCTCCTCTTTCAATATCTTCAAAATAAATAAAATAGTAAAATAACTATTGAAACAAAAGATGGGTTTGAGAGGACTGGCGTGTAATCAATGAAAAAAATTTCTCTTATGATTGCTTCAGAATAGTTGGACTCACGTAAGAGTGGTTTTCATAAAATATCAAATTCTTCAGTAAAAACATTGAAATTATTTTAAAAAAACAAAACTATTTCTTCAAATTGAATGCAAACCGTTGTCCTCTCAATTCATTCGTATGAAATCAAAAATACCTTCCATTGAATGACTGCCCGAAGCTATGAGTGGACACAAGAATCAAATATTGAATATTTGACTCAAATATTTGAAACGAATTTCATAAGTATTTCAAAATCAGTCCTAAAAAAAGTTAAGGACTATTGATATTCACAAATTGCAACATTCTTTCAGTGATCATCAAAATGAGCTTATCTTGCTCATATTTATTGATCATATCTTCTACAAAGTTTAGTTTCAAAGTTATATTTATTGTGAAATCAAAAACCAAAAGTGAAAACTTAAATCTTTTTAATAAAATACTGATTTCATTATCTATTTATTAGTGTTGTTATCAGTTCAAAGTCATCGAGGGATCAAAGAGTTATCAGGAATAATATTAATAGATATTCTGTTGCTAAAGGTTTGCTAAGTTTGTACTTAAAGATCTTTGAACCGACAAAAATGGTTAAGTGATAAATATTATTAATTTTTTTGCTAACTATTAATAAATCAAAAGTTATGCAAATATTAGGCGATTGTGAGCCGCACTCAAAACAATTTTTTGTCGACTAAAATACACTTTTTGTGAATTTTATTTTCAAACAAATCACTACCAAAGCCAAAGTCTAAAACCCGATCCTCTGTTTGAGAACTAATTTTTTGCTCATTAGATAATTGAAGAAAAAGTTAATTATTTAAAAAGATTTTTATCAGTCTTTCCGATCCAAAAGTCATCGATAATTAAGAAGTTTGAGAGAAAAACAAAGTCATTATTTTCTCGACTTTTCTCGTCTATAGAATGAGTTTTTTTTATTAACTCTTTTGTCGTTTATCTTCAGTGAGTCTTTGGTTTTGGAAATAATGTTTGGGATTAATATAAATAAAAACAAAATAGTATTTCATAACTGAGATTATGGTTAAGATATGAGAGAAACTAATTCTTTATTTCCCAATGAGATTAAAATAATATTTACGATATAATAATGGAAAGAGTGGTGAGTCGTGAGAAACATATCTGTCCTACGGCTCGATATTGAGGTTATCTTTCGATTGATAGACGTTTTTGTATTACATAAAGCACTGACTCTAATAGTAATACAATATCGGAGAGAAAATTGCATTTACTATAAGAGTAATATTCTGTGCCATAAGAATGACCGGATGTTAACGCATAGAAAAGACACTCTTAGAGTCTGAGAATAAGGTCTGTCCGCTCATCTACTTGTGCTGTTGAGCCGATCATAAAAGAGGCACATATTCTATGCTTCAATAAACTGAACAGTTATGTGACTTATGTGACGATATGAGTATATGAGATGACAATACATAACTAAAATCTGCGGAAACTCTGCTCACAATAGGAGTGCAATCAATCGTAACAACATTCAGATGAAGAGAATCCCAATCGAATTGATCGCTAAGAGAATCGTTCCTCCGATCAGTCCTTTCACTGGAATCACTCAAACTTAAAACAGGATAATGTAATCAGATTTATATCATTTCCAAAGAGTTTTCCCATTATTTTCCATCGAATCAAATTCATAACTTTCTAAATGTTATTTCAATGAGCTTTGAATGAGCTTCGAATGAGCTTCGAATGAGCTTCGAATGAGCTTCGAATGAGCTTCGAATGAGCTAGTCACTTCTTCATTTATCAATTATTTTGTATCATGAAATGGATCTAACCTTTTGAGCAATTTTTCTTTGGATAACAGATTTTAGTCAACTTAACAATTTTCATATTATACGTGAATTTAATTTATTTATTACTCATTTAAATTAAGCAAGTACCAATTTGTCATTTTATAAGCAAAGATTAAATAAATGAAATTTAGAAAAAGATAGTATAAAAGTAGCCAATCATGATACTAATTCTTTTTCAAGAATCATTTTCAAAACTTGTGATTTCAAAATGAACTAAGTCAGTTAAAAATTAATTTAAAAATAATAATTCAAAAAAGTATCAGGCTAATCTTTTATGCCACAAAGTAATCATATTTCACATTTTAATCTATAAATTAATATAATTGTAATTAAATAGGAAATGAAAGTACCATGTTCAAATTAAAACGATGAAAAATTGTTTTAAGTTATCCCAGAATGTGAGCCCAGATTTGAATTCTGGCCGAATATAATTCATTGGTTGAGTTGTGACCTCTCGTGGCTCACAATCACACTATATATTGGAGATACAGAATAATTGGCAATTCTGTAATAAAATGATCTAGCAACTAGATTCTAGCTAAAACTAATCCACTAAAACCATTCTCTGGAGAAGAAACCGGGTATTTAAGAAATGAGTGAATTGTTTTGATTAAAATTTAATCGATTTATTAAACTTAACAAAAATTAAATTAAAATATTTATAACAATTATTATCGAATAAATGCATAACTTTTATGACTAAAACATTAGTCTATTAATTGAGGCAATGATTGAGAGCCTGATTGCGAGGCATCTCTTAATCACTTAAATCTATTCTCTTTTATCTTAATTTCAATTAACAATTAAATGACATTTTCTATAAATGTGTTCGAATGAACAAGCATAATTATAATGTTTACTAGCTTATTTAGAATCTTGTTCGCCCTATCAATGTAATTGTGATTATTGATAATATTTGGGCAAAAATGGGATATTTTTGATGATAAATACCCGGATATTAGAGATATCTTTGAGTATTTGTCAGGAAAAACTTGGATTACAATTATACCCGTCCCTAACCGAACCCATCCCTACGTTTGTGTCGAGGCATCACATTTGTCATTAATATAATTGTCTGTTCGCAAGAGAGGCACTTCTTCTTTGTTTTGAATGGAATTACATAATGAGATGTCGTCCCTTTCACTACTGTCTTCAAAAGGGGATGACTTTCTGGAAGCACCTTGCAGGTCTACTTCACTCCTGAACGACGGCACAGCATTTATCATATTCTTCAGGTTCAGCTGCTTTTGCTCAGACAGAGAACGGGTCAGATTAGGGGGAGTGGGCGCCGGGTTCTTCTTATATGAACGCCTTCTGGTCATAGATCCCGGAGTACTCGAACGGGTGGGCGATTGGGGCAGAGATGTCGAGGAGACGGATAGGTTTACGGATACTGGACTCGGACTTGAGGTCGGCGGCGGTGGCGGTGCCGATGTCTTCTTCCTTCTCCGCGGCGACACACTATCGCTGGCGGTGGTTGAGGGTGAAGACGGAGCGGGAGATCTATGGTTTATAGTCGATTCAATATCAGCTTTAGTTGTAATTAAATGACCGCTACTTTTACTACTACTCGTGCAGCCGTCCTGACCTTCATTTCCTTCGCTGATCGGCTCCTCATCCAAACGACGTCTGCGTTCTTCAATCGATTCTGGATTCACGTCTGGAGCCACTGGAATGTCCTCTTCTTTGGCTGCAATTTTGTCCTCATTTGGCGAGTGAGCGGTCGTATGGGTCGGTGACATCGACGTCGACTTGTGGTGAATAGGACTGGCATTTGTGCGCGGTTTGGAAGATATATTGGAAACAATGCTCTCCGTCTGGTTTTGACTTTGGCTATGAGTGGTCTCACAGTCACAGCTGGAATCAGAGGTCAGTCCTCTTTTACTACGTCTTCCTTCAATAGTCACGGTTTTGTTTCTTTTCTTTTGTTTTCTTAAACGTCGCCGTCGTTTGTCTTTTATTCGTTTCTTTTCTCGAAGTGAAGACGAATTGTGTGAAAAACAAGCGACGAGTGACCGAAGACCAGCCATACCTCCTCTGTAACCGAATATTGGAGAATAACTGCGATCTGTGTCGCTGTCTAAGTCTGATTCGTCGGTTAAGACACCTCTTCTGATATAGACGTGAGGGGAACCACTCGATGGCAGACTTGAAATTGAAAGATCACTTCCACGCCTTTCTTTGAGGGGTGAGTTCGCATTTGGTGAGGAATTCGGTTTTCGTTCGACAGTTGTTGGCGCAGAGGATGTGTTTCTCTTGTCATGTATTGTCACTGATTTGCGCCGGAAAAACGGTTCGGTTGGAACTGTTCTGAAGGAAGCCATGTCATTGATGGGCATCCAACTGGTGCCCGGTGCCAACAGAGGCTTTGACGCACAGGGAAGATCTTCACCACCACAACACATTTTCGCGTGAGGTTTGCTCGAGAAGTGGCACATATGGGCCAAACCGGGTCGACCCGCCAAGTCGTCCAAACGAGTCCTTCCTTTGGGTTTTGTTGTCTTACAGATGTGCGCACAGGGGTGGTTACAACTCGGGCACTGACAGTGCTTCTCATTAGTTGTGTGAACGTCATGTCCGACCTATTGATTCAAACATGACTTCAATGGATCGCATATTGAAAGGGATCTCATAATTGACGTTATATTGAAATTCGTGCAAAAAATGATTTCGCGAATCAATTCTGATTTCATGCGTCAACACATTCGAGACGTGACATGCATTGCATTGCATTCAATTGTAGGGCACAGGACTGCAGGACTGGGATGTCATTGCATTCAAACTAAAATTGGAAAATCGAAACACAATTACTGAACAATAAATACAATTCAATATAGGAAGGGATCGTAGGGCTGTCCAATGGTTCGCAGATTAAAACCAATCGATTAAAGCAAAGCCAAGAAAATGATCGATAAAACCAAATAAAGATATATTAGAGAAAATATTTCATCGCTTACGTGATGGGGAGCGTTGAGAGAACAGTGCGGGACCACAACACTCGGCGATCTCTGGATACTAATCAGTTGTCCCGGCTTTAGCTGTACTGACATTCGCGAGAGCATTGTTCCTATGAATCCAAACAATTCAATTACAATCAATTAGACAAAGGATTCTTCGCTTAAGAGACTAAAACATAATCCGATTAATACTCTTATAGAGAGAGAGAGAGAGGACTCAAAACCTATTCGTTTGAATCTATTAATTGATTTCTTAGAGTCTTAATTAAGACTTTGAACGATGAAAATTGATTTATTCGTTTTGCAAGTTTGTTGGCTCTAATTAATTAATTCAATGCATTATTTATTTGTTGTCTTTCCTCAACACAACTCCTATCAAATCAATAAAACATTTTTCGTTTTCATTCGTCTCCGGAATCGATTTGAAAAAATCTTTAAGAAAATTATTGAGAACTGGCGTAACATAAGTCAGGTTTTGGAGTATTTCAAGGAATAAGGGATGCCTTCAGTTGTATTGAAGGGAAATCAACCGAAAAAATCAATGGATTCTAAAATAGTGAACAACTGTTATACAAAACTTTTTTATTGTGTTAGAGAACGACAAAAATTTTGTGATTTGTGTCTCGTTTTAGACATAATAACATTAATTCAATTGAAAAGACATTTTCGCGACTCAATCAAAATCTAACACTTTTTGTGACAATACTTTTTAAACTGAAATTTATTCTTTAGAATTAGGAAATGAGAGTTCACTGACCAGAACGGGGTCGTCCCGCGTAGTTGTCCACTTTGGTGAGCGCCGACAGCGGAAGGAATTTTGCGAAGTTCTCTTTGGCAAAGAAATAGCGGCGCCCCTCCACCGTTCCATCTCCGGAACCGATGCAATTGTCCTGATTTAACACATCATTACTAAAATGATTTTCTTTAGCACTGAATGCATACAAATTCGACGCCAACTGTCCAGTCATTTGTGATTTGCGGCATTCGACCGATCCATCGAACAGTTCCAAACTCAGGTCCTGATGTCTTGACCCAGGCCACTCTCTCACCGAGTGATAATGTAGGAGCGATGGGCTCTTCGAAGAGTGGCTCATCATTTGACTCGTCGTCAGCATTGCTTTGACTCAGAACTGAATTCAAACAAATTCAATAAAATATTAATGAAAATCAACTCTTCTTACCAACAAATCTAATCTTTTTCTTACGAAATTCGCAAATTTCAGAACACCTTTGAGCTAAAGCCATAATAAATCAAAAAACAATATATCCTGAGTCTTTCGTTGACTAATAGCAGTCGAAGTGACGAATCGGACGGAAAAATACTGAATATATTGTGTGAATCAATAGCACACAACTATTGGTTTCATTTAATTTGTCGTATATTCAAAATAATAAACTTATATAAGCGTCAGATCAATAAAAATCGATATAATTAGCTTTTAATGCAGGGCATCACTACATGTGTGAGCCCTCTATTAGTTGATTGTCTTTGAAATTTGAGTGAATAATAATTTTCATTAAACTAACTTTTCATCGCTCAATGAAATTCAGTCATTCAATGGACTCACTGCTGAAAGTCAGCCAAAACCGGAGTTTTGCACAAAATATTTGCTGAAAAATTGTTAATAAAATTCAGTGAATAGATATTATGAATAAAAGCCAATTGAATTGAATATTGAAGTAAATTGAATTTTCTCTTCAATATTGGTATTCACTGTTCATTTGAATCAATGAAATAAATAATTCATTTTGAGAGCACTTATATAAAATCGAAACACTTATGGAAAGCAATAATTGAAGTGAAACTAAATATTCAAATACATTATATCGAAAGCTAAACAGAGAACTGAATAATGTTTGAAATTAGCCATCATTAGGATTACTGACAATCTTCGCTTCGCTTAACTGAGAAGAGCACAGAATATTCTGATCTAATTCCAGAATATTCAATACAATGGCAACAAATCTGGAAACGTTTGCAGAACGGAGTCTACGCTCAAGAAAATGGATTTGAGAAATGATTTTTGAATGATATGTTTCGGACAAACACTTGAAAAGCAAATAATATCTCCAAAGAAAGTATTCTTTGATTTCAACAGAACTACAGAATAAATAATATATTCTTTTAAGAAAATTATGTTTTTCTTTGGATTCTGTCATCCGATTGGAGGATAAATTCCGATAAATTTTTTATTGTTTATAATCTGAGAACGAAAGCCCCTATAATAATGATAGTCGGGTCAGGAGATGATGTCTAAAAATACAACATTTGATCGAAAGATGAATTCATTAAATTGCATACAAAAGAGAATTTCATACATTTTATTATAAATATAAGTTTTATTCAATAGAATTGAGCCCAAGAGATATGCGATGAACCGCCAGTTCAGCCAAACTTAAGGCTAAACCCAATTTATTTTCACAATTCGTAAGCATTTATGGCATAAAAAAGTATTGAAGAAAATTGTCTGCATTTGAACATCGATTTCAAGATAAACATTATCTGAATTATTTAGTTTACATTCTATTCATGTTTACCCAAACTATTCTACATTTAAATTCACACAAATTTTCATTCATTAAATATGTTTTCATATGAATTTAGTGATGTATTATCATATATAACAATAGATAATCAATAGATAATCATGGTATAGTGATCATGGTCAATCCTACTACAAACACATTCTCTTCATTCCGTGTGATTTAATAAATCTAAGAATTTTTCAATTCTTCACGAATTCGAGGCAAACACTGACTGACTGTTTGAGGGATTATTTTGATGTTTATTTTATTCAAATTTTCATTCAATTTAGAGGAACCTCTACTCAAACTAATCATCGATTTTTGGTTTCGTGCACTCAGTCCACCACTTTTACAGTGGAAAGCCTTCAATATTTGCCTCAGTTTTAGACTGTGCTCAACGTTTTCAGATCAATGAGAATTGCGATTAATTTATGCGAAAACATTAATCAAGCGATTGTACATGCACAACTTCAACTAATTGTCAATTGGTAATTAGTAGCTGGCAATAAATCATCAAGATTGTTTGCCTGATACCACAAATTGAATAATGAATTGCACTGACAATAAGGGTTTAGTTAAGTATTTTCAAGGATTCGCTGAGAATTCCTCTGATTAGTCATTTCAGGATCTATTGGTTCTGAAAGCCTGTACCCGATTCTCTGGAGCCAGCCTTGAGTGTCATATCTGGCTTGAGTGTGCCTCGAGTATGCCATGCCTTGGTCGTCTTTATTTAAGACATAGACCATGTTTTTTGCTAACATTTCTTTTATTAGACAATTAGAGAGAATGAAGAGTTGAAAGGACAGGAAATACTATCATTAGGTCTGATATTTCTCATAACTCAGTGTTTCTGTTATTCAATTCTCAATTAAAATCTCTTTTGTAGTCATATTATTACTAATAATAAGTGAAATTCATTTAATTTCAATTAACTTAAGAGAAAAATTAGTTCCGAGCTCAGGGTTTGGGCTCAACTCTAATGAGGAAATCATGCGATTCATGCAATTTCTGCTCACAATTAGGCGAATGTAACGAAAAGCAAAAAGATTTGGGAAAAAATAGATTAGATTTGAGGCAAAACAGGGAATAAGAGAATCCAATTAAGAATATATCAAAGGGAATACCTGTGAGGAACTGTCCAAAAGTGGACTGACGTTTCTTCGCCAAATACGAGGGCAGAGTCCGAACATCAATGCTATGTCTGGCGTTACGACTCCGTTGGAAAGCGTTGGTCAGAAATGAGTGCGACGTTGGCTTCGATAGTGTGGCCAACTTTGGCGGCGGTGACGGGAATGGACTAACCTTTGAGCCATCGCTCGGACTTTTTGGACTCTTCGGGCTTTTACCCGGAGATTTCGGACTTGTGCTGACCTGTTCTCGTTGAGGAGTGGCTGGAGATCGGGTCAGTGTTGGCGTGAGTTGGAGTCCTAATGACTTTTGTGGGGCTTTTATCGATAGCGAAGAGAGTGGTGGCGGAGAATCACTTCTGCTCTCCTCCTCATCCTTAGACTCACTCATCACTGCATTCAAACAATTATCTCATTTCAATGCAAACTTCAAAATACACTCATTTTGTGGACATTTTGGACTGCAATCAATGGAAAGACCTCTTAAACCTCTGTCCGCATAGACAAGAGTCGACTATTCTGTGCTCTCAGTCTCTCAAATTCAGTGAATGAATTGCAGTGAATTGCAGTGAATAGCAGTGGATATATGGATATAGCAGTGCTTTGCAGTGAAGCGCACAGAATATGCGACTCTTGTTGTTGTTGTTGTCAAAGAAGACATACGTTTAAGAGGTCTTTCGGTTATCACCAGAAATCCGATTTCAATATTGAGATAATGAGACGAAAATAATGTCTAATCTGAGAGTTATCTCAAACCGAACTGTGAAAGGGGTGAGTCGTAAGCCCTTAGAAACAGACATTAGTGTATTTGTGGCACAACCAGAATAAGCCAAAAGGAAAGCCTACCAAACACTGAGTACATGGCTTTAGGTTTAACTTCTAATGGCATTGAATTTCTGATTGGAAACAGTCAGCAGAGGTCACCACAACTGAACAGATGTAAAGTCCTTCAAAATGACAGATAATTGTTTTGGTTGTAAAACAGAGTCAAACAAAAAACACCAAAATTACTGACAATTTTCGTTTTAATTTCATTCAAATAAAAGTGAATTAAAACTAAAACCAA
This sequence comes from Punctoribates punctum, assembly GCA_034698165.1. Taxonomy (NCBI): domain Eukaryota; kingdom Metazoa; phylum Arthropoda; class Arachnida; order Sarcoptiformes; family Punctoribatidae; genus Punctoribates; species Punctoribates punctum. The sequence continues at coordinate 8,376 of JAQGBD010000696.1, read as the reverse complement.
TTGAATTGTTTGCTTCACTTTCACTCATTTGTTTGTGTTTTCTTTTTCTCGACTTTCAAGAGACTAAACAAGTGTTGAGACAAACCTCAGAGACATTGCCATAACTTGTCATTCATAACGGGATTTGAGTGTATTTTGGTCTCAGTTTTTAGCGAATTATTGTTTCGTTTGATTTCATTTGATTTCAATTGTCTTCACATTTGACTCATAATTACATTTGAATTCATTTAAAAGTCATTCGAAATAATTACACAAAACATCAGTAAATCTATGAATTTGTTATCAATTGAGTCAAATAATCATCGATTGAATTGAAAGGCAAACATTGAATTTAACTGTGAATCTGATCCCGAAGTGATGCAAATGCAGTCGAATCGGATCTCGTCTTCGAGTGGTTGTCATCGGCTGCCTATGAGTTGCAGAATATCAACGAATCGACTGAACTGTTATTCAAAAACAATACGAATTTCATTGTAATTGCATTTCACGACTAAACCAAAGACAAGACTTTTGCAACAATTCCTCATTAATTGAATTTAATATAAACTGACACTAAAAGAGACAATTGAGTAGATATGAAGCTCTTGGAAAGCAGTCGATTCGAAGCACTCAACTCTGCCCTTCATTTCGATGCCGGACAGTATCAGATCGTCGGCAGGTATGACCACTCAATCCTCTGACAATCCGTTCCCTCTCTTACCTAAAAGTAGTTCCAATGTTTAACTATAGATCAGCTGAGAATCAAAATCCAATTATTGTCTGTTTTGCCACAAATAAGAGCTATTTTTGGCGGAAAAGCCTTAAATTGTTTAATCGATTTTGAGATAAATCTGTTTTTCATCGATTAGTTTGTCTTTAGTTTGGTTTGACTTAGAATTGAGTTCTTTGTGTAATCCGATGTCATTCATAACTGTCTTTATTTTCTATGTTTTCATTGATTGAATATATTAAGTGACAGTTAAGACCCAATTCAATGTCAAATCAATTGGGAAGTCGTCTGACAATTGACTCAATTTTTCATTTGTTTTATTACCGGTTTTTATGGCTTTTATTTCCAAATAAAAATTGAATTTATTTTTAACTTTGAATCCAATGTCAGATCAGATTTGAGTCAACTTTTGAGCAATTCTTCAATAGTTTCGCAGACTTTCAAAGTTGGCCTAATTTTCGCCTATTTTTGTCATTACTTTCCTTTATTTGAATTGATGTCCGATTTTAAGGCCATCCCAACAATCGTAGGGATTATTGAATTGTTTTTATAGAGTGCTCTCAAACTTATGGTTTGAAGAATGAGTTGATTTATATTTAATGACAGATTCTATGATTCATTAGTTAATAGTCTGCACTTTGGATGCATTTATCTATGATTTGAGCTCTGATTGAATCCATTTATTATCACTTCTCTGGAGTAGAGAAATGGGTCTCAAGAGAGGAGTTCTGATAAATATAGTTTTGATTTAATATTTAATTTATATTTGAATTAATATTTAATGGTTTTGTGGACAGAGTGGAGAGTTATTCGTGCAAAATGGCGGGCAATGAGAAAAAGCTGTATAAGACAATGCACGCCGAGGAGGGAAAGAGTCCCAACGACTTACAGGCATTATCTCCGCCGCAAACCATTATTTCTCATTCGCACAGCCCTAACAAGGGATACAGGTATTGATGGCTTACTTACTTCTAATCGAATCATACGATTATTTCGCGTGATTTGATGCCAACCAAAAGACAAACTGACCTTTTCTTTGATTAATTGGTAGCCGAAGTCAGAGCGACGACGGAGAGGGCCATCTGTGCGACACAATTAGTCGGAAAACACTTTTCTATTTGATTGCGACACTGAATGCCTCGCATCCGGACTATGACTTCAGTAATTCGAGGAGCGAAGAGTTCAGTAAAGAGCCCAGCATTAAGGTAGGCCTCACCTCAACAGCCAATCAATACAATGACTCAACTGTTCCTCAAATAAGTGATCGATTGGATCACAAATCAGATAAAAGAATGCTTTAAATAATAGACTTTTTCCCACTCTTTTTGATAGTCTTTCAAATTTATTATACGATTAGACAACTAATCGATAAACCGATCGAAATGTTAGGAATTCAATAATATTATGGATGTTCTGAAAGTCATACTTAATTCTAAAGGGAATACCATTTCTTTTGTTTTCATTTTAGAGAGTAATGGATGCAGTGGACTCCAACTTCTTCAGCACTGCCGCCCGTCAGGCCTACAATGCAGTGAAGGCTCAGTTGTGGTCAGCAATTGATAGTGAGATCAATCTATCCGAGTGCGACATTTACAGGCAAGTGCTCGACTAGTGTTCGACTAGTCCTTTATTATTCTGTGCTTTTAGGGTAACGCACTTTTAATGCCTGTTTGGACTCACGTATAGTCAGAACGACTATAACTCAAAACTATATCATTTAATAGAGAGGAAGAGAACAGAAAAATCAATAGAAAGCTATTTATTGTTATATCTATTCTTTTCATACATTACTTTACAGCTATAATCCTGACCTCAATTCTGATCCGTATGGAGAGGACGGTTGCCTTTGGTCTTACAATTACTTTTTCTACTCCAAGAAACTCAAACGGATCGTGTTTTTCACTTATCGCGCACTCAGGTATTCCTTGTCGTCCCTATCCATCAAAAAGCATATAATTTAAACTACTATTCCTCTGATTTATGTATTCGTTTCCTATAATTTATAAAATAATTGTTGAGTTTAACCGATCACTGAATTTATTGATTTAGTAAAATGGATAGCTATGAAGTGCTGTCCGCCGCCGACTACTCTGCAGTCGACTTCGATATGGATGACGTTTAGATCGGAATCTCTGCTTCGGTTCTGTTGTCTCACTCCAAGTGATCTGTCATTTGTGACAAAATCAATATTTAAAACACTTTCCGTCGGTTTTGTATATAAATTACTTATAAAGTCATCTCTTAATCAGAGAGAAAACAAACAAATTCTGTCCCTTTTATCTCAAAATTCTATTGATTTGTCTCCGAATATATTATTTGAAAACTAATGACAAAAAACATTTGTTTTCCGATTCATTACATAATTATTGAGTAATTATTTTTCAAACATTTAATCTTTTTGTGCTTTTATTTAATATTTAAGTATTATTTGAATTATTTTTGTAATTTTGGTTTTAATCGTTTAGTCGTTTAATTGCTCTCATAGTTTGAGTTAATATTAATATTAATTAATATTATAATTATTGTGATTATTATTATTATTTGAGTGAAAGCACAGTTTAAATAGACTTTTGTTTTGCAAAATGAGTGACAAATCATATCAATCACGTAATCATTGAATTCGTCGCCAAATTACAGTACAATTGACATAAAAAGTCATTTAAGAGTCAATTCGATAACAATTTTCATAATAAGTTAGTTATAATGTTATATATATTTAGATCTCTTTAACTAATATTTGATTCCTAATAAAAATCGATGAATGAGTGGATTTCCAAAACTAATTGTAAATTATTATACAAATTGTGTTAAATTCAATAAACTATGAATAGAAACAAAAACCAAAAGACTTTCCCTTTTTATCAATTAATTCATTAAAATTTGATTTTTTGAGAAAAAAAAGATAACAACAAAACGAAAACTGATTTAACGTTGAAATAGAGTCTAAAATAAAAATAAGTTTGAAATATATTTCCGTTTGGGATATGCTTTGAAGCGAATTAAGTGTTTGCGTGAGAAAAGACCATAAAATAAATGCTGAAAATTATAAAAACAGCACTTAATTAGTCAAAAGTCTGTAACGATTATAGTCTGTCCTCATCTGTATCGCAGAACATCTGATGCGTACCAACAGATGTATGCGTCGGAGAACAGACGGCGCGGCATTTCGGGCACCATTTTGTCGTCTTTGGTGTTCAGCAGGAAAGTGGTTCCCTCTTCGCTCAGCCACCACCTGATCAGAGGACAAGAATTCAGTAAATATGAAAATTATGTGAAAATCCAAGCGATTTATACCTCAAGTCTGGAAACGACACCACTTCGGGTATATTATAGCCATTCTGTTCGCCTAAAATCAAATTGATTTTTATGGTAATTGAATAGAAACTAAGCAAAAGACATACCCTTCCTATCAGCCATACTATCAAAGAAGCACCAGGGACTGTCAGGACCCGAACCGCACTTCACAAACGACACGTAATGGCTTTAAAAGAATTAGCTCTCAATTAAAGATATGTTCGGAATATTTGAAATATTTGAGGCAAACCTGGTTTCGATGCATAAGACAGCAAACAGTTCCATATAAATGCGAGGGATGTGTGAGTGTTCTCTCAACATATTGAACTCCGAAGGGATCGACAGTTTTGTTGTCTTATGTTTTGATCGCTTTTTATGCGAATGATTTTTATCAATACATTTGCCACAAAAAGCAGTCGAATCCAAACCCTCTCCGAAAAGACCGAAGCATTCTTTGCACTCGAATTCTGCGCACTGACCACAGATAGCGCACTGACGCGGACTGTTCTCCAAGACATCAGTTATGTCCAAATAAAGACTAGGAATTATTCGCGAATACATTTTGAACTGACGCCCGAATCTCGGCATTTGTATGAGAAGACAGGGCGGCACTTCCCTCAGCTTTATGTCTGAGGCCAGGAATGACTGATCGAACAGCTGTTGGACAGTCGGAAGCGTCAGTTTCTCGTCCTTTTCCACAAACAATTGATAGAAAAATGATTCCAAACCAGAGCTGAGTTTGAGATATGGCTCAGCCTTCAAGATCTCATTCAGTAATAAGTTAAGGAATTCCTCCGGGTCCTTCTCTTCAGAGGTCAGTCCCCGAACAGAACTAATTTTCTCGAGAAGTGTACGCAAATGCATCACTCGATCAGCTCTGACGTAAAGGTTAGCGCGAAGGGGATTAACGATCTCTTCTTTGAGGACTCTTTGGACTTCGCGATACTCTGGTATGTCGTCGGGACGGGGCGGCCGATGGAGGAGAGACTCAAATATAGTGGTACACGAAAACATAGAAAATAGAGTGGCGTCCAAATAGCAAGAGTTGTGGTGACCCTGTATTCCACGATTTTTGCCGCACAGGGCCTGTAAGTCTTCGGTTGTGCTCAGAGGCGGAACATCTCCTGTGACTGTCGGACAATCAATACTTCCAAATAAAGCACTTCTTCTGCGTTCAGATACTGATGCAAATCGACTGTCTTTTATACAATGACTCAGTTTAACGAAATGACCCCTTTTTGGGGCGCAATCGAAATATCGTTTTCCGTTAAGAGTGCCGTCGGATAAACCGTTCACTTCTTCTTCGAGTTCTATTCCAGCCATAAGACAATCGCCAGATTCTATGCTTTGTTCCAATGGCGGCAAAGATCCGATCCATCGGACGACTCCGTAACGCGAAATGCCGTCGATATTAACCTCAACAACAGATCCGATCTCAAAGTCATGAGAAGACAATCCATTCATTTGTGACTTCAGTCCGAGCGATGAATTGGTTTCAGACAAACAATTATTCCAAGAATTAAGTGTTTCGTTGTCTGAAACCTTTTGTCTGTCCGTTGAAAGCGATGAGTGAGTGCTGAGTGCAGGCAATGGCCTTTCAGTCGCTAATTGAATGCTCACAGCATTAGAAGAGTTGGCCACCGATGAAGACATTGGTTTGGCTTTGGATGAGTTGTTTGTATTGTTATTATGAGAGGAAATACTTATGTTAGCGATCGATACGTTATGAGATTCTATTGGATTCGCTTCAGATGTCACAGATTTCTGGCCGTAAGAGCTCTGAGAGATTGGAATTCGTTTTTCATCACTTTTCAGATCCAAGTCTTTCTGTGGCTTAGATTTAGTTCGCTTTGGTTTTTGTGGTACAGAACTGGTTTCAGCAAAAAGACCTGCCGTCGGATTAGTTGCTCCCAAATAGTCGGTGGCTTTCATGAGTCCGATGACGGGCACGAGTGAGGCGTGATTTAGACGGGTCTCAAACAACTGGTGGTCATTGTAGAGACCCGTTCCCGAACCGACAGCATTGACAAAGTCGACGCCTGCCATCCAATCGCTGCCGACATCCGGCAATTTGCCCAACCACTTGACCATGCCAAATTCAGGCCCATTATCACTTATCCAGACTACTTTATCATTGATGGCCAGCGGTGGTGGCGGAGAGCCTCCGGCCACACATTCGGCCAAAGATAACGGTTTCAACAACTCTTTGTTATTGAAATTCGAGGAAGAATTCGACGAATTGGAGGCAACTCTTCGATGGGAACCACTCGAAGACGAAATAAGATTCGACTGGTTTTGCATAACTTCTTAAGATTTTGTTTGTTTTGATTCACAATTCAATTGATTTAAAGTCAATCCGTTTGAGTACTGTTTGTCTGAATTGATACCAATTTTCATAATTCAGTCCACAAAATGGTATTTAATAACAATTTAATTACTTTTCGTTAAATTTCAGTCAAATTAAAATCAAAATAAAATCTATGATTAAAGCAATTAAAACGTAAACACAATTGAAATGCAATTCAATGAATGAATCATTGCTTCAAATATAACATTCATTGGATTACATCTACACTACAGTCAGTCCCCTCTTTGGCGTACAAAACACAACTCAACACTCAATGTCACCGTTTGTGAGAAGATTCTCATATGAATTGAGAGAACTCAGGCAAACATTCCTCAAATTGGATTCAATTAATGGCAAACAATAAGACAATGGCTATTATTTTCAGACAATTTTCTTCGCTTTAATTAGTGGCGAACTAAACACTAATTTTGTTTTCACGTCCGTAACGGAGAACAGTCTCTCCTCTTTTGAAGGCTTTTCCTTTTCCAAAGGCTTGCCATTGGGTGCAACCCTTTCGTGGACCAAATGCTCTTGGCTTTATAACTTTTTCAGTTAATCGTAATTTTAATTGTTTGGATTTGTTTAAACCTTTTGATCTTGGTTCTTTGCTATTGTTTCGGGGTATAAACTCTAATAGTTAGACTATTATTCATATTTAAGAAAAGGGTAGATGAACAAGGTCATCGTTTTTTACCAATCATTTCTCACTCATTTATCAACATTTCTTCTAATTTAATGACATTAAAGTGAGGATTGAGCAAGAACAAACCTGATTTTCCCTTTTATTAGTTGATTTGGTGCTGACACCTTTTGGTACTTTGTTTAGAGAATTCTTGTCAAAAGGGAATTAAAGTGTGATTAAAGTGTGATTAAAGTGTGAAAGATTATGATCTGCTTTATTTCAATTTTCACTGTTTTTGATCTGAACTTTCCATTTGAGTGCTTTTCTGTTTAACTCAGGTCTGAGCGAAGACTTCACTTCCGGAAAGACTTCAAAAATTGCAAATTTATGTAAAAATGAGTTAATTGTGTGAAATGTGAAAACTTTAAGTCGTTTGAAGTCAAACACAACTATCAATAATTGAGTTTTGTCTGACAGACCCCCAGGGTTTCTATAAAAATCATTCTTTATGTTACTGAACTGGGTAATTATTTTAAAAAATGTCCCTAGAGTAAAACTTAACATTAAATAAATAAGGTTTGAGTTGCAATCGATTTTTTAATAAAAAATATACTAGCAGTAAAAAACAGCCAGGTAATTACTGAAAAGGAAGACCTATATTAGAGTGATCGTAGGTTTAACAGAAAATTGAGTTCAATAAACTTGAGTAACAGAAGTGAGGCCTCGCTTATTGAATATCAGATTTAATTAAATTTAATTTAATTCAAAAATTTTATATTAAAATAATTTCGATCAAAGAAAAAAATTTTATTAAATGAAAATAAATGGCAAGATATAATCTCTCTTCTGGAAAAGGATGATATTTTGAAAGAAGAGTCTCTTGCATACGCGTATGTATTTTCGCTTTTCAAATTAGGTAAATTAGATAAAGCAAATTCTCTATTTGGAAAAATAGATGAAAAAGAAAGTTATTTTTATTGGAAATTAGCTGCTGAGCATGCTGAAAAAAATAACAACATCGAATTACTTAAAATATGCTTAGAGAAGCAATCTAACTGTGCAATATATTTAACACAATAATATTTTTTCATAACCAAAAAATAGGAGCTAGCATGTCTACATCTAAACAAGTATTACAACTTATCTCTCAAATCGTACAGAAAGATGTTTCTGATTCTGAAGAATTACTTTCATCAGGATTAATAGACTCTGTGAGTGTAATGGATTTAGTTGTTGCAATTAAAGAAACATTCCATGTAGAGATTCCCTTTGAGGAAATCGTGGAAATTATGAGCAATTCATCTACAATTATTGAATACGTAGAAAAACATAAAAAATAAGGATATCCAATGAAAACAATTAATGATTTCTCTAATTTAGAAGAATTCTTAAACTATCGCCTAG